>JAOANJ010000021.1:1959504-1973055 GCA_026413345.1 Ariopsis seemanni
CTGGTTCGCAAGCTGAACAAGTTGTGAACCAGCACCAGCCCTGGCCCCGAACCAGCCCTGGAACTGATTTGGTGGTAAAGGGGTATAACAGGGTGGGTGGGTCAGGAAGAATTTTTTGGGGGGCAATATTATACATATGACTTTTTTTTCCTCTTTTTTTCCCTTTGGGTGGATGGGCCAGCCTCGTGATTGGGTAGGCCAGGCCCACCCTGGCCCCTCCATAGAGCTGGACCCGATAGGACAGCTACAAATCACAGGTTTATATTAATGCACTCGTTGCAACGTTATTGAAATGGTGAAGTTTTCCGTCAGGTGATTAATTAACATAATGGGAGGAGTCTCCAGTGTCAGCACTTTTGTTACAGTCAGAGGTAAAACTGCAACTTTTCAGACATCGTCATGACCGAGGAGTTTACACTGCTCTCACGTACTGAGAACAGTTCCTCGACGTTAAATGTAACTATAAATGGATAAAAAGTATGACATGTCATTCATCACAAATACAAAATTGTAATAGTTTGGATGTGCTGTTATAGGACACACCACCCTGTGATTGATTATTTTCCTATTAGAGCATGTCACAAAGTGTTTTATTTCTTACTTACAAGGTTTGGGAAGAATTTGAGCTTTGGTATTTCTCACAGACGTGACAACCCTGATCTAATTCCTTAAGCATTAAAGCCCTGGAGCTCCTCTTTCATCTCCTGACACCAGAGCTCGCTGAAAGTGCAATCGGACGTTCATTTAAAGTTAATGTCCAAAACCTAAATGTGTGGTGAACCACAGCTTGGCCCCGAATAACAGCGTCGGTTTTCCGTGCCGTGCCGTCCATCATCGTGCCACGGGATCGGCCTTTATCAGGCCGCATTAAAGTTACAGTGAGTACAAACATACAGCCAGTGGCTCAGCACTCTTCATTTAACCCGTCCAAAACACGTCTCCGGTATCTCAGGAAATAAATACCTCCAGTGTTCATGAGCTCAAAAGTCAGCGGTTAAGAAACGCAGGCTGATGACCCACACCCATTACATCATCACTACTGGACGACGGTTCTATTTGGATATGGTGGGAATGACTCCAGATTACAGCCATGTGAAGAGAAAAAGCTGAACCGAGAGCATCGTTATCAATCTCAGATCTTCAGAGTTGATCTGAAAAGCCGATTTCCCGCTTTAAGGTTTAATCGGAACAAAAAGGCAGTGCCGCTGGTAAGTGATCAGTATCGGGACTCAGTATCGTCCCCCCCCCACACCTTTCTCCTGGAGAACATACAGGGCTCTAAGTGTCTGATTGATTACCTCCCACTGCTATATTTCTCCGTTCGCTGGCAGGAGATTACAGACGGCAATTTGTGTTTATGAGATTCCCGAAATTCACTTAACAAGTGACCCTCTATTAAAAGGTCAAGCCGGGAGGCGGTGCGGCATTTTATTATTACTTTTGCTTGTGTGTTTCACTCTGAGTTTCACTCCTGTTCCTGTTCGATCGCAAATATAACTGAATGGACGCCGCCCACTTTTACAACAGCATTGTTTCTGGAAGTTTCTCTCCTATTGATTCATTTCAGGAAAATCTTTTAAGTGTCAAACCAAACTGACCACCAAGGACCAAACCAAGGTGACAATGAGCTTGAAAATCTTTTGAAGCTATGAAATAAAATTAAGGACAATGTCCAAGACTGTGGACAAAGAAAAGGAATTAACTAGCGATCCCATAATGAATGCATTGTGCTGTGGTAGATACCACAGGATGTAGCTAAGTTTTGTTAGCTAGGTCGATAAGTTTTTAAATCTACACCTATAGCTAAATTTTGAGAGACTTCGTTAACTAGATAAATATGTAGCTAACTTTAGATAGATAGAAATGGTTAGCTAGTGTATAAATCTAAGTATATATACTTAGTATATATAGTTAACAAGCATGAGAAGTAATTAATTAGTTTAGACTTAGATTCAGTTAGCTAGATATGTATCTAGCTCAATTTATTTCACTATGTACTAAGTATCAAACTAAACGAATGCTTTTGGTCTGAATTGTTGGTTGCTAACACTGTACCTGTACGTCCTGGTTTACTACTGACACGGAAAGTCAAATATTAGCTTGTTAATGAGCTAAGCTACCTAGCTACAGTACCAGTCATGCTAGGTAGCTACAATATGTTCACATGTCCTTATGTTGCTCATAAATGTTACCACACATTAGCAAGTAGCTGCTATCTTGAACATTCAGTAGAGATCTCTGAAGATTAGCTTGTTAACTAGCTAGCTAGAGTTTTGTTTAGCATAATAACATTTAACAACTGAATTAAGACTTTGTGCAACACAAATATATCATATTGGTTCCATGTCTCAGTTTTTAGCGAGTTCCTCTCATGTTTCTTGCTTTGCACCGAGCGACCTCAGCTCACCCGGTTTGAGGTTTCATTCTGTCCTCCATTATTGATAAGAGTAGCACTATTATTCTCCTCGGAGGATCCCGTTTCGGCGGAGATGTTTTTAACAGGACACACTCGTCTCTCATGCACACGCACACACACTCTGTAGCTCTACAGGTGTTTGTGTGTGAGAGAGCAGGGATGTCGACAGGCCTCGGGTTAAATGATTTATTTTTGAGTTGAGTTGGTTTGATATGTAAGGATGTCAAGAAAATGGAGAGATCTACCAATCAGTACTAAGGATGATACTAATATACAGGAACAGGTAAAAGTTTGGACACGCCTCCTCATTCAGAGGGGTTTTTATAATTTTTATTTGGACTATTTTCAAATACATTGAATTCGAAGGTGTGTCCAAACTTTTGACTGGTACTGTACGTATCATACTGTAGATTTATAGGATTTTAAAGTACAAAAAATGAATGTGAATTTGCACAAAAATGTGTATTTGGTAGCATAAATATATACACAACATGGCCAAAAGTTTGTGCACCCCTGACCATCACACCAACATGAGCTTCTTCCCCAAACTGTTGCCGCAAAGTCTGAACCACACAATTGTCCAGAATGTCTCTGTGTGCTGTCGCTTTACAGTTTATCTTCACCGGAATTAAGAGGCTCAAACCCGCTTCAGCATGACGATGCCCTTGAGGAGTTGATTATTCTCCTGTAACATGACATCTCAAAGTGTTTTATTCCTCTCAAATCACAGAAATTTACAAATGATTACATTATCTTTCATTTATTACAAGATACCTTGTTTTATCCATTTATAGTTATATTTGCCATGTAAAGCTCCTTCCGTAAAGGTTAAATAAACATCTCAACAACATATCAACAATTACACACAGTTTATATGGAGCGTTTGTGGTACTAATCCCTGTGAATGAGCTGTTACTATAGAAACGATAGTGTATGTTAATATAAAACTGCACCACTGTCACGGCTGCTGTTAGAGAAAATAAATCAATCACCTTATGACTAATTAAATTTGATAATTAAAATGTGTAATTGTTGGAAACTTGGTGATGTATAAGAGGAATTAAACACTCAAGTGCTTTTATAGGAAAATAATCAACTTCAGGGTGCGGAGAGTAACTTTATTTCATCACTCAATATTTTACGATGAACACATCGATGAAGTGTTTTATTATTTCACACTTAATTTATATTTAAACATATTAAAAAATTGGGGTTATTCTTTCCATGTGAAATAAAGTGTGATGAAAACTGAGTTGATGTTTTTATTAAACTTTTAAATGATTAAACACAACCTTATGTGTTTATAAGATATAAAAAAGGAAATACTACAACAAATATATCAAAACACTTCAATGTGTCATTTTATTTACACTTTCACTACATTTGAATTAATAATTGATTGAATTCACCAAAAATGGAATAACAGTGTAAAACTACAGGATCTTCTCCCAAACGTCATCTTGTTTTTTTCTGTTTTGTTTTTTTGTCGTTGGATGTTCGAACTACTCGTGTAGTTTTGTTCCAATCAGCGAGGTACAAAGTGTTTTGCTGCTGCTGAATTATCCAGAGCTCGACCAGATGGTAGTCCGAAGAAACGTGAACACGACACCTGAGCCAGGTGACGCTGACCTGAGCACCACCCGAACGTTCCCCTCTCTGGCTCCGCCCACTTTCCTAGTGTTTGTATTTGTGTCTATCAACACAACCCTCAGGATTAAAGTTGTTTTATAAGCAAATGCAGATTGAGAGTCATGTTCATGGTCAGCAGAAAATAACGCAGGCAAATGTGCTGAATCCGTGTGTTGATTAATCTGACATTATTGTTTCGCAGTCTTTTCATTCCCGGGGAAACCAACACTGGCACACCATACATCAACACTGGCACACCAAACACTAGCACACCAAACATCAGCACACCAAACACTGACACACCAAACACCAACACAAACACACCAAAACACCAAACACTGACACACCAAACACCGACACTGACACAAACATACCAAACACCAACACTAGCACACCAAACACCAACACACCAAACACTAGCACACCAAACACCAACACAAACACACCAAACACTGACACACCCATACCAAACACCAACACTAGCACACCAAACACCAACACACCAAACACTAGCACATCAAGCATCGACACTGACACACCAAACACCAACACAAACACACCAAACACTGACACAAACATACCAAACACCAACACTAGCACACCAAACACTGACACAAACATACCAAACATAGACACACCAAACACAGACACTAGCACACCAAACACCAACACTAGCACACCAAACACCAACACTAGCACACCAAACACCAACACACCAAACACAAACACTGACACACCAAACACCAAGCACTAATACAACAAATACTAGCACACCAAACACTACACCTTTATCTGAGGTTCCACCACTCATACTGGTATATTTTACACTCAAGGACTTTTAAATGAACCTTATATGTAGACCCTCATGATAACATTAGAATTATGATGTGTGTTGGAAATCACTGGTGTGTTTGGTGTTTGATGGAGAGGAGAACGGTGGTTTTGATATTTCTTGGTGTACTGGAGAATGGTTGTATTTAAATGAGAACAATTGAATGTTTATGAGAATGTTGGGGTTTAAGTGTAAATTTTATTTGATGTTGAACATTGGTGTTTCATAGACGGTGTTTGTGAAGAGTTGTTTTGTAAAATGATCAGTGGTGTTTGGTAAATAGTGAATATTTTTGTATTTGATGGTTAACTATATTTTATGGCATATATTGGTGTTTGGTGGTGAATGATGGTGTTTATTGGAGGATTGTGAGGTTTGATGGTGAATGATGGTGTTTGTTGGAGGATTGTGGGGTTTGAAGCTGAATGATGGTGTTTCTTCGAACATTATAGGGTTTCACAATGAGTGGTGGTGTTTGTTGGATGATTGTGGTGTTTGAATGAGAATGATGGTGTTTGTTGGAGGATTGTGGTGTTTGATGGAGAATGATGGTGTTTCTTAGAGCATTATAGGGTTTCACAATGAGTGGTGGCATTTGTTGGAGGATTGTGGTGTTTGATGGAGAATGATGGCGTTTGTTGGAGGATTGTGGGGTTTGATGGTGAACGATGGTGTTTGTTGGAGGATTATGAGGTTTGATGGTGAATGATGGCATTTATTGGAGATTGATGGTATGTGTTGGAGAATTTTTTGGGTTTGATGAGGACTGTTTTTGGTGTTTGATGCTAAATATTATTTGGTTATAAAAGGCTGCAGTTTGAGAGTAAATTATATTTGATGGTGAAAGTCAGGAAGGTCTGTTTGTTGCTATGTGTATGTATTTACTGGAAACCATGGACAAGGCTGGGAATGTTGGTTTTTGAAAACAAACCTTAGTTTGTAAGATGAATCTTGGTCTATGACGTGAATAGTGGCTGTTTGTTTGGGAATCTTAGTGTTTGATAGAGAATGTGGGTGTTTTTGAAGATGAATATTCATTTTTGTTAGAGAATGTTGGAGTTTAATGCTGTTGGATCGCCATCATCTTACAGTTTGATCTGTTCCAGCTGTGAAGACGTTACTGGACAATCGTATGACCTGTCAGAGGAAAAGTGCTGGAAACCGACGATGTTGTGTGACTGACACTGACATTGTCATCATGAGAACTGCAGGCTCTCTCTGTGTGTGTGTGAAATGCTTGGCATCTCATTCCACATCTCCCTGTTGCTTTCTCTCATTTTTTCCTCCCTCTTTTCCTCCCCCACTTCTGTGCTGAGCTAAACGCAGTAGCTCCCACTCATCATCCTGACAGCTCAATCAGTGTCATGCTTTGAGCTGTTCCCGGTAGGGCTGCGTTTTGTGTGTGTATTTGTGTATGTGTGTGTGTTTCTTCATAAAACTGCTACACAGCCATGTGAAACACCTCCCACACTTTTCCGGCTCAAACAGAGCAACCTTGGCTTTCATCTCCTTTTTCCTTACACACACACACACACACACACACACACACACACACACACACACACGGGCATCTCCATATACACATTATTCCTTACTATTAATTTTGGTTTTTCACTTAATTTTAAATTTGGTGTTATATTTGAATTCTAATTTTTTGTATAATTGTATTGTATATGGATATATTAATATTAAAAAAAAAGAACCACATCATATGCAAAGAGCAGAGATGCAATTCTGAGGTTCCCAAGCCAGACACCCTCCTCACACTGGCTGTGCCTTGAGATCCCATCCATGGATATTACAAACAGGATTGGTGACGAGGGGCAGCCTTGGAGGAGTCCGTAGGTGCAATGGGCTTATCAAATCAGTCTCATGAAATTAGTCTCATAAATTAATTAATCAGTTTCATAAATTAATCATTAATTAATATATCTAATAGTTTACAGCTAAACTATTAAAATCAATCAAATCAGTCTCATGTAAAAAGGTATCAGTCTCATAAATTCATAAATCAGTCTCAAATTCATTAACAAAATGGGTGAAAGCAATTAGAGTTCTTTTCTTGAGAGAGGTTGGCACATCAGTGAATCTTGTAATGACAAACAGGACAGTTTATTCCAAAGACACCATTTATTGAAATTGCCGACAGGAATTAGCAAACTAATACTGATTAGATATACCAACAATAGCAGCCAAGGAATAATTCAATATAAATTATACAATATATACAAAAGATATACAAAAGATTCAGTAGTGTGTATGATAATTGAGGCACTCATGGTGATCAGAAGTAATAGGGTGAGTGGATGTTAAAATGTGATAGGGAAAATCACGTTTTTTTTTTGTGCGCGCGTGTGTGTGTGGAATGTGAATGGAATGCACTAGCCGTGCCAGACCACGCCTACAAGGATAGCGTGCGAAAATGAAGACAAAGGAATCTGGAGTTTGAACTAGTCTTGGTTAAAAAGCGAGAGAGAGAGAGAGAGAGAGAGCATGCACAATCTAACTAAACAGATAGTAAACAAAGTAAACCAACAACACGCGGTCTAAAACCGACTTTCATGTGAATCAAAATGCGTACATTTAAATCATAAATAAATTCAAATAAACAACACTGTTCACGTTAACTAGCTACAAGTAAAACTAACAAACTTTGCCCAGATGCCAGCCTTACTCGTTAGTGATTGAAGTGTGCCTTTTCTGGGATAGCATGGGACGCAGAGCCGAGAAGAAGATGGTTTTGTTCCTTCAGCTCGTCAGCTGGAGAGCCTCGGTTGTCTGATGATCTAGAAGGAATCTTGTTTATAATTCGTTGACATTGAAAAAGGGAAAAGGGATTCGGTCTCCTTTTCTCTTTGGAATACTGCATGGGCTGCAGTACTAACCGGTTCAGTTATTACAACTCTGCGAAAGTCAAATACATTGAACTTTGGCTAAAGTCCGGTATCAATAGCTCATTCTTTGTTCTCTGTCCTTCTGTAGCGCCAATGCATCCACTTCTCTCTTTCACGTGTGGAATCCACCAGAGAGTGGATCCACGGCCAGAGAGAGAGAATTTCGGTCCCTCCGCGAGTTTAAAGCAGTCGCAACATTATTGTACCTGGTATCCGGTATTGTCTCTGTCCCATACCATTACAGGGAGTCAGAGGAAGGGGTGGAGATAGAACATGGCGTTGAGTACAGAGATTGGTGTGTTCAAACTGGTTGCGAAAGGGTTACCATGGTTACGGGCATAGCGGCTGTCCCTACAAGCAATTGTCTAAAATGCCTTTCTATGCTGAATGATTAACATTATCCTTCACTGGAAATAAGGGGCCCAAACCCTGGAAAACTGCCCAAGACCATTACACTTCTCCACCAAACTTTATTGTTGGCACGAGGCATTTTAGTAGGTAGTGTTGTCCTGGAATCCTCCAAACCCACATTCATTGATCAGACTTCCAGATATACCCCTTTTCAATCAACAGGGTATGGATTCTTGAACTGGTTCTGTTCAGGATTCTTTGAACCTTGGTGCCACATAGTGACCCAGCCCATGTTCTCACCAGTTTTGAGTGGAACCAATGCAAATCAAGGATATGTGATGAATAGAGGGCATTGCACAATGCAGAACAGAAGTAAACAGTAGTAGTAAGACTGATTGTGCATTGATTACCTGTGAACTTTTCTTTTGTTATTGCTGATATTTGTTTTCATTCTTTCACTCAATGTGAAGTATCGTTGGGCCCAGTGGGCTCTGTTTTTCACATGCTTCCACTTCACAATATCCTATCATCCAGGCACCAAGAACACTAAGACAGATGCCCTGTCACATATCTTCAGCCCATCTCCTCACAGCCCTGAACCTCACCCCATCCTCATGCCCGAATGCTTCATCCAAGCAATTTCATGGGACCTAGACAAGGAGATAAGGGGGTTGCAACCACAGACTCCTCCAGCTAACTGCCCACCTGGCCACCCCCAACCATCTCTGAGGTAAGCTCATCACTTGGGCACATGCATCTTCTGCCACCGGTCACCCAAGCAGTCATTGTACTCACCAATTGCTATGGAACAAGTACTGGTGGTAGAATATGTTGACTGAGATCATCCATTTCATCTCCTCATGCACGGAGTGCACACAAGCCAAGGTACCTCAAACACCTCCCGCTGGTAAATTACTGTATGCCCTCTCCCTGTACCTCAGAGACCCTGGTCTCACCTGGCCATCAACTTTATCACCGACCTACTACCATCCTGGTCATCATTGACAAGTTCTCCAAGGCACTGAGACTCATCCCATTACCTGGCATCCCCACAGCTTTCCAGACGGCTGAACTGTTATTCCAGTATGTATTCAGATACTTTGGCATCCCAGAGGACATAGTCAGTGACCATGGTCCTCAGTACATCTCTCGTCTATGGGCCAGTTTCATGGAGCAGTTAGGTGTCTCAGTGAGCCTCACATCCGGATATCACCCCCAGTCCAATGGACAGGTAGAGAGGGCTAACCAGGAGAGTCTGTCAGTAATGCTGTCAAGAGCACCAGTCCAAACCCAACTACAAACATGGCTACTCAGAACTTTATTAAATACACCTGTCACTCATTTCCTGGTTCATCAGCCCCTGTAATATAAACACTTCTCCCACTCTTACTTGATGCAAAGTATTGTTCAGAGTTCATTCCTGGCATATTGAGCCTTTATTTTACTGCCTGCTTTATTATGTTCTTGACCTTTGCTCTTGTATCTTTATTGTCATTCTCTAGCCCTGTCTACCAATTGATCGACCCTCGCCTGTCCCATGGCCTTGATTTTAGTTTCATGTTTTGGCTTTGTTTCCAGTTTGCTTTCCCTGACTCTCCCCTGCACATACATCTGTAAGTGCCTGCACCCTGATACCAGTGAGAAGAAGGACTTCTTTAAAGACCACCCACATTTCAGGGGTCATGTTTTACTTTAGAAGGGTCGATTTGAAATTTTGAATTATAATTGAAACTGATTGAGGGCAGTCCTCTGATTCTTTTCACCAAGTTTCATGTTTGGACCTTGAGTACTCCAGCCACAATAAGTAAAAATGTGTTTTGCCCAGTAACTGTTGACATGTTTTCCTTAAAAAGTAATTCTTGTGTGTGTGTGTCGTGTGTGTGTATGAAGAGATCCAAAAGCAGAGATAAAAGTGTTCATCTATTATACTTAATTGAAAATGACAGCTGAGCTGCCAAACAGGAACTGAGGTCATAACTGAGCAATGCTTTGACGTATCAAAACCAGATTCGGGCTGAGTTCCAAAAGTTTGTCCTATATCCTTTCCTAACCACTTTTCCTTGAGCTCAATGGAAAACATTATGAGGTGAGCGTAAAATGTGGTGGATGTTCTTTTACAGCATGCTGTATGAGGAAGGTATGACCACCATTCCCAACCTGGCTGAGAAACTCAAACTCATCCTTCACACTGAGGTAAAGATATTTTTGTTTCAGAATCCCTCAGATTGTCCAGTAAACAATCCACCCTGGTAGTAAAATGTGTGTGTGTGTTTAGCAATTTCTGCCATGATTGGAAGAGCAGATTAAGATGAAGTTGGTTGAAACACAGGCTGAACTGGATCACTACGGCTTAGGGCCTCCTACAGAACCAGGAGAGAGGAACTGTTTCCTGATTTGATGTGAGTGATGCACACAATCTAGCACTGCAACACACTGATTAGACAAGCTAGCTAGCCAAGATAAAACAAAACTTTCCACCTTTCCAAAACTTTGTAGTTTATTTGTTAAGTATGTAGTCTTATATCACAACTGTGATATAAGACTCATAAAAAGCTAGCATTCTTAGTTGGTTAATTTAATATGCCTCGAGAAAGTCCCATTAAAGTAGCCATGATGTAACCGGATAAGATCGTTAAGAAACCAAATTCCTACTTGAGTACTTGCTTTTTTTCCTACCACAGCCAATTTGTTTATATATTGTTATATATTTAGGAGTTTTATGGCACTTCCATAAAGTGTGGAAATTTTGCATTTCGCTACTCTCATTCTCTTTTTTTCTGGTATGTATTAGAAAATTACAGCATTCATTTACAATGCCATCAACCTGATGACTGGAGGGGAGCTGAACAACATCCAACAACTCAACATGTTCTCTAGCCTTCAAAGGAACTTTTTTCTCTGTGGACAAATTATCTGGACAACTCAGGAGAGATGTGTGAGTACTGGTGTGATGATAAGAGAATGGTCATTCTGTCAGTCATACATTTTGTCAAGCAAGATATAGGTCCTGTGCAAAAATAAGAATTGAATTGAATGCCTTTGTCATTGCACAGATGTACAACGAAATTTCAGTGCAACTCCTCAAGTGGTACATCAAATATACTTACAAAATAAGCATGTCTACGTTCTGGTATGAAGAGAAACCTTACTAGTATTGTGATATACAACATGAGCATGTACTATGTTACCACATCAAAGGTCATGTCATTTTATAGTTAACAAGAGGATTGAAAAGGAAATGAAGGACTATGAGGAAAAATACAGAGGCAGAGAACTTCCAGGATTCATCAACTACAAGACTTTGAGGTGATAATGAAGGACCAGATCAAGTAGCTGGAAGAACCTGCCATCAGGTGAGTGAAGGAAATCTCAGGTATATGGCAAGAACTTGTTTGAAGTTAAAGGTTTGGAGGCTTTTCTCAGGCTTTGTATTCTCATCTGCTTTGGCTACAAAGTGTATTGTGAACTTGGCATTAGAGTAACAAGCTATCATTGCCTTGATTCATCCAGAGTATTATGTGTATATAAATGGTAAAAGCTTAAAACATATGAAGCTCTGCAGGTAAGTGGAGAAACACCATGAATTTCTGTTCATTATCATTGTAAGAACTCTCTGACTTTGGGAAACAGAGGAACTAGGAGCAGGCTTCAGAACAGGTGTGTTCTTTTTATTATTTACACTTTTCAGTGGCTGATAATGAAACAAACACTGCACACACAAGTGACCAGGTGTCACAGCTCTCTCCCTTATTCCTGGCCATCGGAAAGACATACAGAGACACAGGTTAATAGCCAGTAATTAGACACAGGTGAACCTCATCACATGTTACCTACTGGTTCAACCTGACTCCTCGCCATTCACAGCTGATGCTTGACCATGCCCCCGCTGCCACATACCCCCACCGCCTGACTCAGGCTGGGGAGCCGTTCAGCCTGCAGCTGACCCCACTGCCAGTGGGAGAGGTAATCTGCCACCAACATCTGTGGCCTCAGCCTGTGGACCACCTCAAATTTAAAGGGCTGAAGGGCCAGATACCAATGAGTGATCCATGCATTCGCATCCTTCATGCGGTGGAGCCACTGGAGCGGGTCATGGTCAGAACATAGGGTGAATGGGCATCATAGCAGGTAGTACTGGAGAGTGATGAGTGCCCACTTGATGGCCAGACACTTTTTTTTTCCTATAGTGCTGTACTTTGACTCTCACATGGAGAGATTGTGGCTGATGTACAGCACCGGATGCCCCTCCTCCACCAACTGGGACAAAATGGCCCCCAGTCCTCTGTCTGACACTTTGGTCTATAAAACAAAAGGGAGAGAGAGAGAAAAGTCAGGAGAATGCAACAGCAGGCCCCCCACACAAAACCACCTTACTTGAACAAGGTGCCCATGTGGATGGCTCCATCCACTGGAGTGGATCTGGCACCCCCTTTTTAGTAAGGTCAGTCAGTGGGCTGGTGACATCTTAAGTTAGGCACAAGCCGCCTATAATAGCCAGCCAGCCCCAGAAACTGCCTTACCCCCTTTTTGGTCTTAGATCGCAGGCAGGCCGCAATCGCTGCACTCTTATCAATTTAGGGATGCACCTGCCCATGACCCAAGTGGAAGCCCAGATACTGTGCTTCCACCCATCCAACTGCACACTTTTTCAGGTTTGCTGTGAGCCCAGCGTGCCTCAGCAACCTCAGGGCCATCCTACGATGCTGTAAATGCCATTCCCAATCATTACTATAAATGATCGTCATCTAAGAAAGCCACCACATATGCATTGTGGGGATGGAGAACTCAGTCCATGAGATGCTGAAATGTTGCCAGAGCCCCAAACAACCCAAAAGGAAGGGTGACCAAACAGAAGGGAAAAAGCCACCTTCTCATGGGATAATTGATCAAGTGGATCTGACAATATCCCTTTGTTAAATCCAATGTTGAGTAAAAGCAAGCCACACCTAACCAATCAAGCAGCTCATCAATGTGAGGTATCAGATATGCATCAAATTTAGACACCTGTGTTGACTGTTTTATAGTCCACACAGAACCAGAATGACCCATCAGTCTTGGGAACCAAGACCACTGGGCTGCTCTAGTCACTGTGCAACTCCTCAATTACCCCCATATTAAGCATAGTCTGGAGTTTGTCCTGAACCACATTTTTCTTGTGCTCGGGGAGCCAATATGGGCAGCTGTGCATCACCACCCCTGGAGGAGTCTCAATGTGGTGCTCTATGAGGTCAATGTGACCAGGGAGGGATGATAACACATCACAGAATTCCTCCTGCAACCTAATAACCTGTGTTTTCTGGGACAGTGAGAGGTGGTCTCCACAGAGGACCATGGTGAATTGGGCCACACTTTTTAGACATACCGTATTCGACGTAATGAGCGCCCCGGGCGGTTAAAAAATTGAAATTTTAAGCATTTTTTTCATCTAT
>JAOANJ010000021.1:2142245-2153914 GCA_026413345.1 Ariopsis seemanni
ACCCCGCCTTTCGCCCGTAGTCAGCTGGGATAGGATCCAGCTCGCCTGTGACCCTGTAGAACAGGATAAAGCGGCTACAGATAATGAGATGAGATCAGACATTGCATATATTTAAAATGAAAACAGTAAATATCCATTGAATTATATGTAAAATATAATATAAATCCATTGAATTATATGTATAATAGTTGTATTATATTATATTTGATTAATGTCTAATAAACTCTGTATAGTAATAACTATCTTTTTTTGTTTAGTATGATGTCAGTGTTTCTGACGTCTCCATTAACTCTGATGAATGGCTTTCCCCTCGCGTGCCCTCTAGCGACTATTTATTGCATTACAGGACAGTATTTTGAGTAGGAAGTGGGCGTGTCTTGCCATGGACCGGCTCGCGTGCGCGAGATTCTTCTCTCTCAAATGCTTCCTGTGTCACGGCGGAGAAACCAAACGCGGAAAATAAAACAAAACCCGGAGCTCCGTCTGTAAAGGTGAAGTTTTAATGTAATTAATCTCTCACAGCTTTGTTTTATGATTTATTTTAGTCCTGGCACTAATAACACTAGTTTTATTTAAAGAAGTTGGCGTTATATTAATCGTAAACTTCTACATCCGGGTTACAGGTTACCATGACTACATGTGTAGCGGCGTACTGGCGTATTAAATAAGATTACGTCGAAATTTTACGCCATCTGCGGTAACTATGGTAACGCTTTACGGGAGTACATGCTCTAGGCATGTTATCAAAGTAATATTTTTTTTCTCCCCATAAAATAATCAGGATTAATTGTTTCGAGATATTTAATTAACTTAGGTTTACTTATTTATATGTTTAATTAAATGTTTATTATTAATCACGTGCATGTTTATTAATAAGCACATAAAAAGCACAACTTTATTCATCACACGCTTGTGAAATTCCTCTCTGCATTGAACCCATCTGAAGCAGTGAACACACACACATACCCAGAGCAGCCATGCTAACAGCGCCCGGGGAGCAGTTGGGACCTCAGCCCAAGGCCGTCCCATATTAACCTAACCACATGTCTGTGGGGGAAACCGGAGCACCCGGAGGAAACCCACGCGGACACGGGGAGAACATGCAAACTCCACACAGAAAGGCCCTCGCCTGGGCTCGAACCCAGAACCTTCTTGCTGTGAGGCGACCGTGTTAACCACTACACCACCGTGCTGCCCACTGATTTAGCAAATAAATTATTTAATAAAACGTGAATAATTTCAATAAAAAAGAGGCATACAAATAATTAAAGTACCAGAACTGAGAAAGTGTGTTGTTCTGTTTTTGCAAAATATCAGTAAAAGCAGAACACACACACATACCCCCCCCACACACACATTTTCAAGTGCGATTATTATTATTTTTTAACCATTCCTTTAACTTGCATCCTGTAAACATTTGATCAGTGTATACGTAAGAATATATACAATATCGAACAATTACTTAAGAATCGCTAAGCCCGAGTCACGCATCTGGATCTTATCAGACTCTTTAGCGTGCCATGATCCAGCAGGAACTTTTACCAAGCAATCCAAACAGTATAAGAAAAAAGAACACAGAGGCATCTTCCACGGTCATTGGTTAAAACGAGCCCCAGGAGATTTTCCCCCCTTTAACACCGCCTCCTTTTCTGCCCTGCCAGGAAGCGTCAAGGCCGGACGGGTGTGATTAGCGCCTGAAATACAACCAAACACACTCTCTCACACACACTCACACACACGCACAGTGCTGCTGGAACCCGGGCTGTCCTCAGGTGCCAGCTGATAGAGGGAGAAACTCCTGAACTGTACGCTCCAGAACACCGCTGATCCGACACATGGAGACCTTCAACACTATTGTGGCTTTGCTGATGATCTTCAGCGCTGCTGCAGCTTCAGGTAACACCTCCGTTTCATACTGTTTCAGTCTGAAATGCAAGAATGCAAGTTTAATTTTTGCACTTCTTTAAAAAGAAATGGTTCCTCAAGGGTCCCTTGGGTGGTTGTCAACTTTACATGAAACTTTTTTTTTTTAACAAAAGGGAAATCCTTCTGTACAGGTTTCCCCAAACGATTGAACTGAAGAACGATCGATGGTGCTTGATTGAACTTCTGCGACCTTCTGGGTGTAGAATTGAGAACAGAATACTGATAATATGATAATAATATTGAACAGATAAGAAATTAGCGCTTGGAAGATGTGGAATTTCTTTCTCAAACATCTATAATCTATAATTCAGGCGCATTCCTGTCCTGTTTCTGCACTTAGAATAAAACAGAGTGTAACTATGACTGGAGTGACACCTTTTTAATTCCCTGGAGATGCAGGTAACTCTTAGAAAAAAGTTCTTTAAGGGTTAATTTGATAATTCTCTTTGTTCTTAGCTTTCAAAGAGAGTTCTACTGATGTGGAACTGTAAGGGTTCTTCATGGATGCAGTGTATGATCTGGGATTTTTACAATGAATTTATCTGATTGTGGTGTTAGATATGGCTTCATGAAAATGGTTTCTTGTGTGTGTGAATACAAATTCATTCATTCATTCATTCATTCATACATACATACATACATACGTATTGGTTTTGGTTTCTCTTTCTATTCACATATCTATTTATTTTGGGAAAATTCAAGCTCTATATTATTGATCTTCAACAACCACAAAAAAAGGCAGAAAATAAATACAGATTATTATTATTATTATTATTATTAACAATAATAAAATCTAAAATAACATAAATGAAAAATAAAAGTAAAATAAAACTCGTTTTTTTTTGTTCACAAGAAAGAAACAAGATCTCTATATTCCCTGATTTGTCTATATTTCTATATATTTTTATATATTTTGATATGTATAGCTCCCTTCACTTTTGCCTTTGTCATGTTTCTGGCTTTTATTTTGAAAATCAAATGCTAAAATTAGCAACTTATGGAATGGTACACATTCCAGAATTGTAAATGTTTGTGTTATGCACTGCACACTGTGTCGTATCGTACACTGGTTTGAACACCTTAGTCTTAGCACACATTCCAGTTCATTTTAATCTTTTAAAATAACAATTGTGAAAGAAGTCGTTCAACGCAAACATGCTTTTGTCGATCTTCTGCTCCATGTATGCTGTCCAACCTTTGAAGTTCAAATTAATGAATTTCGATCGTGAGTCCTGTTCTTAGACGTGAAGGCCACGTGAATCTATCACTTAAGGAAACTGTTCAATTTGAGGAAACCGTTGTTATTAATACCTCTGCTGGCTGAAAGAACCCTCTGTTCTTTCAACAGTGGGCATGCATCATGGTGTATTTATTCAAGGTCGGATTCTTGGTAACGAGCCAAATTGGGATATCGTTGCGTGCTTGGGAAAGAGCAACAAACCAACGTAAACGTGTTGTGTTGTTGTCAATGAAACATGTGATGACATGAGCCACATCATGTTCATGATTATTGCCTGAGATTTCATCAACTTTTAACAACCTGGCAAAATAAACATCGACACAAGACACAGTGGTGTAAAAAAAACTGTGTCTTGGTTTCCTTTAAACACACATCCCAAAGCGTTCCTCTCCCACCACAGCAGTTATCAGCAGCTGGAAACAGTCTTTATGTTACTGAGAAACCACAAACCGTAAACGCCTCTGTTCTGAAGATGGCGTGAAAACGTAAAGTTACAGCTTTAATTCTGAGCGTTACAAAGCTCTGACACTGGAGACTCCTGAGAGAAATGCGACAGAAATGCGTCTTTAATGAAAAGCTCACCGCTTCGTTGATGTGGCGTGTCAGCTGTACAAAAGTCCCAGTGATTTTAGCTGTTACTCTAAAAACAATAACGTATTCGAACAACCACATTAATAATAAAAAACAGCTGTTATAGGAAATGAATCAATACCCTCTGCTCTGACCAATCAGAATCCATCAGCGCTGTGCTATAATGTTGTGTATATGTTCACTAGGTTTGACTGGATTTGCTTGTATTTTTGTATTAGTTTAGCATCGTGCACACTAAATTTGAAACCAACAGGTACATTCTGGGTTTCTGTGGTTAAAATGGTCATCATGATTTATTTCAGATGTGTTTTCTGGGCAGGAAATGGCAGAGTAAAAGTACAGTGTTGACTTTAACAAATCAGTGTAGACCTCAGCGTTATGAAGCATTTATGTCCGCTAATAAACGTTTGAGCTGATGAACATGTATAACGTGTATGTACATGGATGGTAGAAGGTGTTTGGGAGGTCGAGTGCAGAGTCGAGTGCAAAAGTTTGCACCCATTATGATGTTTAAATGAAGAAAAAAAATCTTTATTTTACATTTATCTATAAAACAAACATAATTAAAAATGGTGTGTTCTTTGATAAAGCAGCAATCCAAAACATAAAACATGAAAATTACGTTCAGCTCTTGGATTATTTGTTTTTAGATGTATGGCATCCCATGATGCACTTGTTTGCCACCCAGTTGAGAAAATGTGTGTATGAGAGAAAAAGAAAGGTGTGTGTGTGTGTGTGTGTGAGAGAGAGAGAGAGAGGTAAAGGAAATAAACATGAAGAGAGATGAAGAAAAACACAGCATGTATATTTGAACAGAAGTCTAGAGAGGGAGAGAGAGAGAGAGAGAGAGAGAAAAGGAGCTGCAGTGGAGCCACAGGGAGCGATATCCTGAGGAAGAGCGCAGCGATCAGGGTGCCATTACATAACGACTGTAACGACAGTACCCAGCGGCCCAGCGGCGTCACTGGCTCGCTCCAGCCGCGCCGAGAAACAGACGGAAAAAATAGGCCGCCAGGGAAACAGACGGAGAGAGTCAGAGAGATGATGGACGTCTCCTCTGATGTTGGACAAAAAAAAAGTGAAAAAAACAAAAAGCAAAATCAGAGAGCGAGAAAATCCCCCTCCTGTAGATAAATAAAGCACTTCCTTTCTTTCCAAATGAGCCTGGCCAAGTCTGAGACAAATGACCTCGTGCCCAATTGCCCTCAGTTCCCCAGACAAAGTGCTCTTGCCCTTAAGTTTCAATACCACGCCTCCTAAATGACCACAAAGACCTGCACCTAAAGACAATAAACAAAAGTTCCCCAGTTCAGATATCCCACTGACCTAAATGCCTGTGTTTAAATGTGCTTGACCCAAAAGCACCAAAGTAAATGCCCTTGGAAACCCATCCCAGCCCAAACACCTCCACTCAATGACCCCAGTTCCATTTAACCAAGTACCTCAGCCAAAATACAACTGCACCAATGTATGGTTCAGATATCTTCAGCCTGAATGCCCTGATGTAAATGTCCTTGACCCAACTGACCCATTGCCCCAGTTCTACTATCCCTAATGCTCCAATGTAAATGCTTCTGGAAACACCCCGGCCCAAATGCCTCCACTAAATACCCCATTCAACTTTGATGTCACCAAATGCCTCAGTGAAAATCCTACTTGCAAAATATTAAATGACCCTTTCCAGATGTCCTTGGCCCAAAAGCTCCAAAATAAATGTTCTGCAAAATGCCTCCAGTCCAAAATGTCCCAACAGTGCTCTGACCTCAGCCAAAAATACCTGTGTCACTGTGTCCTTTGGCAGGAAGACCTCAGCCAAAATGCCCCTGAGAAAATTGTCCCTGCCCCAAAAGGCCCAACCCCAACTGCTGGAAACATGCTCCGATCTCCAATACCTCCACCACATACCCCGTTTCCATATCACCAAACTCCTCAGTTGACCTGCAACTACCCTCCATTACCCTGACTCAAATATTCTTACCTAAAAGTCTCTGGCAGAAATGCCCCAGCCTCAATGAGCCAAAAGCTCCAAGCTAAACGTCCCTTTTCAGATGTTCCTGGTCCAAGCACCCCAAGCTTAAAGTTCTGGTCCAAATGGCACAATCAAAACATCTCTGTCCAGCTATCCCTGATCCAAATGCCCCAACATAAATTAACCATATCCAAATGTCCTTGGCTTTAGTACTCCAAATTAAATGTCTCTGGAAACATTTTTCTGCAAAAATGTCATTCACCAAAATATTTTGAATCAAATGCCCCACTCCAACCCAAATATCTCTGTAATGGTGAGTCATGCATTAACTTAACTTTAGAAAGCAGGGACAAAACAATAAGCTAATTTTAGCACAGTCGCATTAGCATATAGCATGGGGTTGTGTTTTTATTCCAGTGCCCAGCTGCCCCCGACAGACAGGGTGGCAGGGAGACCCAATGACGCGACCTCGTGTCGCTCCTGGAGTCTGATTTTTATCTCCAAATTGCAATTAACAATCCTCCTGTCTTTCCCTCCAGACTCCACTCAACTGCCCATTCTTTCTTTCTGTTTTTTTCTCTCTTCACTTCAGCTCACTCAGTGTTTGTTTTTTTTTTTTGGCCCTTTTCCTGTGTGTGACGGGTTTTTTTTATTATTTTTTTTACTCTGAGCTTTCTGTGTGGGCTGAGGGAATATTTTTGGATGACTACAGCCAGGCATTCGGTCCGACATTCATAAGGAGCTCGGTGGAATTTTCCACTCCAGTCTAATTCCCATTCGATGCAACATGTTAACAAGACACTCGCATAAAAAAGAGAGGAAGATCAAAACAGCACTTATGGAGATGTGCTTAATTCCCTGAGCACTATTTACTCATAAGCACTGCCTGATTTTAATTAGGCCTTTTCACCAGTGGAATTAAACTGCTTCAGCTCCACTGAACGAACATGCATTCGCGTATAACATCTGTCTGACCATCTTGTAAAAAAAAAAAAAAATTAACCCAGTAGGTATCATATCTTAAAATTTCTCAACACTGATTTATCACGGTACACCATCATACATACCGATATATCATCTCGCTCCAAGCCAGACTTCCGAGAGCTGAATGGCTCATTAGCGCCAGGCTGAGATAAATCTCAGAGCCGCTGTTAGCACCAGAGCGGCGGCCGCCTGGACTGATAAGGATCGCCGCTCACTGGCTGAACCACTGTAGCCCTCATTCACTTTTTTTTTTTCTAAGGAAAGATATTACCACAAAGCTTGAGAACGTCTCTGAGAAAGCCTGTCGTCTCTTTTTTGGCACTCGGCCACCATTTTGCAGCTTATAAACACAAAGAAGCACTCAGTAGACACTCCAAATCAGTGTTTTATTTAAGATATTCGTTATTCTTGAGAGTTTGGAGTACTGTGCAAAAGTCTGAGGCACATGGAAAGAAATGCTGTAGATCGAAAACAGCTTTAATAATGAAATGAAATGTTTCAACAGGAAACAAAATACTATAAACCGTAATCAGTAAGCCATAATAAATGAAACAAAGACAGTGATTGGTGTGAGACGACCCTTTGCGAGTGCAGTTTTATGCGGACATGAGCTGTAGGTTTTCCTGAGCATCTTCCAGAACCAGCCCCAGTTCTTCTGGACACTTTGACCGTCACACTCACGTCTTCATTTTACACCAAAACCCAGCAGCCTTCATTATGATTTCTTTTTTAATCTGAAAAGTGCTCTTTTATGGAATATGCTGCTCAGATACAATTTTTTTTTCTGTAACATTTAATTTTGTGCTGGAAATAACCTGAATGTTTTGAATTGAACTCTAAAATGTTTTTGTAATGTTTTGACTTGATAATGTAGAAGTCATCAAATAGAAATATATAATAAAGTTTGTATGAAAAAAGGTGCGAAGACTTTTGCACAGTACTGTATGTAAGATCAGTTAGTAATAGTTTGAGTTTAAACATACAGTAGGCATACGGCATAGTTCACGGTTGACTGAGTTCAAAAGTATTGGCACTCCTCCAGTATTATTTGGTGAAGAAAAACAGTGTTGTTAAAGAAAGGTTTGCATGAATGGTGTTTGCATAACATTTCTTAGATTTCGCTCCATGGGCTTTTGAGAGATACGGCATTTGCTCTGTACAAAATTTTAAAGTTTTTTCTTCCTTTAGCAATTTAGTCTGTTTTTATTGTACTGTATGCAATCTTCCATCGCCATCGTACTGAAGGGTGCCAATAATTTTTGAGCTCTTTGTAAATACTGGCTTATAAAGGGTGCCATTGTTAAGTCTTGAATTAAGTCAAGTTTAGCGCTTAAAGTATAGCGCTTTTAACAACCGACATTGTCGCAAAGCAGCTTCACAGAAAATTAGAAATCAATAACAAGGCTTGTATGAAAAAGGGTGCCATGACTTTTGCACAGTACTGTATGTTAAAAAAAAAAGTTCCAAGTTTTCTGTAATCAGACTAATATAAATTTTGATATATTAAAAGAAATTACTTACCTTGTGGAATACTGCGCTGTCTAATTGTACTTTATGTATATGAGATGCCATTAGGGTCAAAATTATTAGTTTACTTTTCGATACGTTTACTCATAACTACTTTATTTGTGAACATTGTCAAACTATTCAAACATTCAACTCTTTACTTAAATATTCAAATGTGTAGAAGATTTTTTTTATGTTTTTGTATTCAACCCTTTTAATTTAATTCAATTCAACGCACCAGTCAAATACACTTATAACTATAATAATAACTCAGTAATAAATATCACTTTGATCATGATGAGTTCTAACATTTCATTTGGAGAAAACATTTCAGGCCCACTTTATTGAAACCCGTATCAAGGAGATAAATGAAGGATTGAGGAGATTTACACATGAACGTTTATTATGCCATACTAAACTACTAGCTATAATCATCCCAGCTTTTTCAGCCTTGCATAAATATAATATATACTCAACGGCCACTTTATTAGGAGCACCTTGACATCCACCTGCTGTTCTGTTTTCTGCAGTTCTCTAATCAGCTGATTCCTCGACAGCAGCACGATGCATCAAATCATACAGATACAAATCAAGAGCTTCAGTTAATGTTCGCAATGTTCAAACATCAGATCAGAACGGGAAAAATAGTGGTCTCACAGTGAAGTGTGACTTTCTTTCTTTCTTTCACTGTGGTATGGGTGTTGGTTTGAGCCAGATGAGTATGAGGTTTGAGTATTTCAGAAACTGCTGATCTCCTCCTGGGGTTTTCACACACAACAGTCTCTAGAGTTTACACAGAATGGTGCGGAAAACAATGAACAAGCATCGAGTGAGTGAGCGACAGTTCTGTGGGTGGAAAAAACAAATGCCTTGTTGATATGAGAGGGTCAGAGGGAAATGGACAGATTCAAGGTGGCTTGAGCTTTTTTTGCCAGGAAGGATATAGTAACTCATATAATCACTCTTTACAACTGTGGTGAGCAAAAAAGCATCTCAGCATGCAACAGCAAACAGAAGAACACATTGGGTTTCACTTGTACAGCCAAGAACAGGGATCTTAGAATCAACAATAAGTTCCTATTAAATTGGCCATTGAGTGTATAGTTTGTCAGGAGTTTCAACCAATAATCAATCATGATCATAAATAAATATTTATTCATAACTTGCTCAGTCGTACATTTGTGAAATACAACATTGCAAATCCATCTATATCCAATTCTTTTTATTTCTTTTTCCCACCTCTATGTGGGGGTCAGTCGGGTTAAGGTCATTGCCCAATGGCCCAACATTGGTGATGCTGGAGCTTGATCCCTTGAGTCTCCAATCAGTAACCCAGAACCTTCACCCACTGACCCACTACTGCCCCGTACAGCCATCAAAGTCTCGCACCAAACACAAATGAGCCTTATCTTCATTTTAAAAGTTGGTGATTGGTCATGGTGTTCTTGTTTTGGTCATGGATGGATGCTTGATAGAAGCTGTAGCCAATCCCACGTGACTTCAGGCAAGAGGTGGGGTTCACTTTGGCCAGGTCACCAGTCTATCACAGGGCTAACAAAAAAACGAGCAACCATCACACTCACATTTACACCTGTGGACAGTTTTAGAGTAGCCTAAGAGTTGACCTGCATGGCTTTGGACTGTCGGAGGAAACCAGAGAACCCTGAGGAAACCCACACAGGCATGAGGAGAACATGCAAACTCTACACAGAAAGATCCCTGTTGACCATGACCTTTTTCACACCTTTTTGTTGACCTTGGTGTGAGATGACAGTGATAACCACTGCACTACTGTGCTGTCCACTGATTGGTCGTGTGGTGCTCATTTGTGGGCAGGAACTTGTGTTCACAGAACCTGGATTGGCAGAGCTCGTTATTCACAATGTTCAGACATTTCAACTCAAATACACGTCATGCTAGCAGAGCTGACGATGCTAAAGTCCTGCTGTTAATAAGCTCAGATAAGATAAGACACAATATCGTCTTAGCATGGTTAAACCTCCCTGGAATTTCAAGCACACAGTGTCACATGGATAAAACAGGAAATGGATGTCAGATATGCAGGAATTGAGTACTTTCTTGTAGCTTGCTTATTTTCCCCAGAATCCTGAGGCCACTTGAATTCCCTCGATGCCCAACATGATGATGAGCATTCACTGTACTGGGTGTGCACTTCCTTCCTGTCGTGACCTTTACCTACACTGAAACAAGACAAAAATATTGCACTCGGCACTCAGAGACTTGACGACTGTGATTCAGAAGCATGCTGGCATTTGCAGCAGCTCCCCAGAGACAACCGTCCTGAGAGAAGCTTCTTAAAAGCACTAATTTGATGCGTCCTGTCGGTTCTCCGAGCCCTAACATTCGTTCCCTGTGGACCTCGTGGGACACGGACGTTCGATACGTGGCCACAGAGCAAACTGAGGATTGTGGGATGCAATTAGAGAACAAGCCTGTCGTCTTTGTGAAGTTGGATGACTAAAATGGATTTCAGGATGGTTTAGTGAGCATTTGTGGGGCTCTACTAGATCTTTATGGGATGTCCGTCGGGGTTAATTTAACACGCTGCATTCTCTGATCTCTCATGCATTGTGATCACGTCTGTTCTTGGGTAGGCGTGGGAGTTGAGATTGTTTCTTAGTGCTGGATGAGGAATGTTCTAAATTCATGACAGCAAAATGAGTGACAGTCCATACTGCAGAGTAAAGCTATATCAGCACACCAAAGCACATTTCGTGCAGGAAATGCTCACCATGCAACACCGGCACAGCTGCAGCGATGCCCGCAGTTATCTCCCGTCCTAATCAGTGTCGATTTTTTTCATTAATGGTTACAGTGATGTGAAAATCCTGATGCTGATGTAATGTTTTGGTTTTGGGGCTGTTTCTTTAACAAGCCTGACTCGCTGCCACAGTGTCGGCTAATGATGCACGCAATACGCTTATTAAAATACGCAACTGCTCTCTGATAGTTCAGACCAGTGTTAATCTGAATAAAATGTTAAATGTCATCTGGAGGAAAAACAAACAAACAAACATTAAAATAATTCTGTATAGTGCATGCAGTGGGATAAGATTAATTTGGGGGCAAAGAAAGAGAACAAGCTCCACATTTTCATAAATATGAAAATATGATGGGGTTAATAATAATGAAAACAAAAACAAACAAACAAACAACAACAACTTGGCATGCTGTTGGTGAGAAAAAAAGGATGTTAAAAGCCATAAGGGGGAAAATATCTATTAAAATAATGTACTAAATGTATTATGTATTAAAATGATATTGTATGCATTGGGATAAGTTTAATTTAAAAAATATATAAGCATATTATCATTTTTATAAATATGTTATCTGGTTTTCTGCAGATAACACATTTAAAAAATATATACACTATATTGCCAAAAGTATTCGCTCACCTGCCTTGACTCACATATGAGCTTAAGTGACATCCCA
>JAOANJ010000021.1:2458831-2471216 GCA_026413345.1 Ariopsis seemanni
AAGCGGCTAGAGATAATGAGATGAGATTTTTTGGTTATTGGATGAACGCAGTTAAGAACAGTCTTTTCTTTACCAAACTACAAATGAGAAATTTGGATGGATTTAATTTGCCCATGGATTTCATTAGAATTAAGATGGAAGAAAATGTACGAATGATAACCCTGGCCTCTAATCTTACGCGTACCAACGGGAAAGACAATTCTATGGTCATTTGACTCTTGTAGGTGTGTACCAAGTACTCCTGTTGTTGCTTGTGGGTGAGAAATAGTGGTAGATAGTGTTGTAGCCAAGCGCATCAAAACCAAGACCAAGTCATGACCAAGATCAGAGTGTATCGAGACCAAGACAAGACCAAGAGTTTGAGGGGTTGAGATCAAGTCAAGACCAAAACCAAGACCAAGGCAGGGTGAGACTGAGTCAAGACCAGGACCAGACCAGCGTGTTAAGAAAAGAAGAGTCTTAGCCCAAAATACAAATGAGAACTTTGGTTGGATTTCATTTGTTCATAGATTTCATTAGAATTAAGATGGAAGAAAATGTATGAATGATAACTCTGGCCTCTAATCTTACATGTACCCAAGGGAAAGACAATTCTATGGTCATTTGACTCTTGTAGGTGTGTACCAAGTGCTTGTGCTGTTGCTTGTGGGTGAGAAATAGTGGTAGATAGTGTTGTAGCCAAGAGCACCTAAACTGAGACCAAGTCATGACCATGATCAGAGTGCATCAAGACCAAGAATTTGAGGGGTTGAGATCAAGGCAAGGCGAGACTGAGTGAAGACCAGGATCAGACCGATGTGTGTGGAGCGGGTGGGAGAGGGGTGATGGCCATTAATAGGAAGAAAATTTTCAAACTAGCAACGGGTAACGTTATCAATTGCATTTGAAGCAGGAAGTTTTACATCCAATCACGGTAACGATGATCACAAATAAATCAGACAAAGTACAGGCAATTTTGTGAAATCCACACAGTTGTAGTCTTGACCGGTCTTGAAATAAAATCCCGAGTCCTCTATGTCCGAGACTGAGACAAGACTGAGTAAAAATGTGTTCAATTCCAAGACCTTCAAAAAGTCTCAAGTCCTACAACACTAGTGGTAGCTACTGTGTACAGTATATAGCTTCTAAATGGAACTTGTTATACACTGATTAGTGCTTGTCATGTTTAAGTTGGTTATTTAATTTATGTGATATGTGCTTAGCATCATACCAGCTTCATTGGCAGATCAGAGCTCTGTTACGTCCTTCCAATTTTTATTCAAAATGTGTCTACACAAATGTAACACGAGGTTGTATATGACAGGATTAGATGGAACCCCAGGTATTCTTTCATTTTTGTAGTAAATTGGAAATTGTAAGTGGGTAACTGAAATAACGTCGGACCACAAAAGCCCCATAGGATTCATTCAAGCCAATAGTTTGGACGTGTTGCTTTACTGCGTCATAACTAACCTGCATAGAGTTGAGAGAATCTCAATTCAGTGTCATGTTGTTGTCACTGAAATTTTAGCACATACATTGAAAGTGAATTGTGACTTGTTGTTTGCGAGTATGAATGTCGGGTAACGGCGTAACTTTTCATATAACTACTTGTGTTACGAATTTACAATTTACAACCAAGTTACGAATTGATATATTGAAAAATCTTGAAGATGATTGGAATATCATGGCTGGCAAAAAAGTTTAGAACTACTCTTGGCATTGTATTTTAAGAAATATGAACAACCAAATGAACAACCAGTGCTGAAATGAAAGATCTGACTGACACTCCAGGAAGAGTGTCATTTTAAAACACAAAGCCATTTGTACAAAGCCGCATTCCTCGCAGCTCAGAGAAACTCAGTGTGGTGTGTAATGTCCCGTTTTATATGGAATGAAATCTTTCTGACTTTTCCACTTTGGCATTGTCAAACTAACAGCGAGGAACTTAACTGCTAATTCAACAGTTCTGGGAGAATACAGTGTAGAGCCATTTTCTCAACAGGCTTTGGATGAGGCACTTCCAAATGTCAAGAGCAACGTTTAAGCAAATAATGCTCGTGCCAGGAGCAGACATTTTTAGAGCTGCTCACTTCAAGCCATCAGTCTCAACTGATGAGTACTTTGCGTTACACAAGCTGACCTCATGTGCTGTTAGAGAATAGGGATGTGCATTTCCATCACTGACGCCAACACAATACACATCCTGATGCATTGTGAATGATCTGATGCATTAAAGATACATATGAAGTAACTACTAATGGGATATGATAGGATTCACCCCATTGCGATGCAGTGTGATTTGACATGGTTTAATTCAACACAATGCAATGCAACGCAATACGATACGATGCAAAAGAATACGATGCCATGCAATTCAATATGGTGTAGCAATTTAGAAGAACATGTAGCTCTTACTCCTCCATGATAATCTGTGACAATCTCAGACACGCCTCCAACTCACGTGACATGGCCGAGAGACTTGCCAATGACAGCAACAGAGATGAGAAACAGTTCAGAGAGGAGGAATCAATTTAAATATAAAATTATTGGTCAAAAATGACTGATTACAATTTGAAATAATAAAAGCTTACTGCATGGACTAATAAATTAGCCCATCTGGCCAACAGGTGATGAGTTTATACCATCATGTGTTATCTGTCATCTGTCCGTCGTCCACATTTCACAAAAATCGCTTCTTCTCTCTCATTTCTTCACCGATTTTTATTCTTTTTGGCAGGAAGGTAGGTCTGCCTGGAGTGCATAAGGCTTCTATGCAAATTTCATTATTGCAATTAATAATGAAGATATGGAGTAATTAATCAATCCCTAACGAGCATTTCCACACAAATTGCTTCTTCTCCCTCAATTCTTCACTAATTTTGATTCTTTCTGGTATGAAGATAGGGGTACCTAGGGTGCATACAACTTCTACCCAGATTTGTTTAATTACAATTATTAATATAGTTATGGACTCATTAAGCCTTAATGAGCAGTTCAACAAAAATCGCTTCTTCTCTGTCAATTCCTCGCCGTTTTGGATTCTTTCTGGTAAATAGGTCGGTATTCCTAGGGTGGATATCGCTTCTATATATACCGGTAGCTTGTATATAGTGTATATAGCTTGCAACATTTATTGCTCAAGGTGGCCCACTTTAGATCGTTCCTTCTGGACTAGACGGGGCCAGCGTGAGCTACGCTGTCATTGACGGTCTCATTATTATTACATCTATTCAGAGAGATTAAATAGCTTCAGCTGGAGACATTTCATTAATATGGATGCATCTGGGAAGAAATTTTATCACATGAACTGGAAATTTGCTGACATCGACGTGACTATTATTCATTCATCATCAGTGTGTTAATAATTCATTATTTGGGACACATTCTGAGTGCACTGTAAGCTAACAAGCCTATTGATAAAATTTGTCCTCATGTTATTGGTAGTGTGTGTGTTCACTGACGAACAAATGGGTTTTTGTGCAAATTTGTATTGCTGGGTTGCTGGATGTCATTAATACTGAAATGATGATGCTATCAAGGTTGCTATATGACAAGGTAGCTAGCGTGAATGTTTTCTTATAAAACCTCTCAAACATTTTATAGAAATGGCTCACCGTTTGCAAAAGCAAATGTGTCCAGAAAAGTTCAAAGAAGTAGATGTATGATGGTAAATTCTGTGGTTAAATTAGCTGGGTGAGTTCGCGGTCTCTTCCAACCGAGGCTCTCAATCACTTCATTCCAAAGCGTATCAAAACCTTCTTACGATATCATAGGATAAAGTTTTAAAAACTAATTTCTGGGACAAAATCACAAATCGAGACATGGTACATGGAAAAACAGTTTAGAAGAGAAAAATGGCATGGAAAAATGGCTATTACGTATGTCATTGAAAAACATGGAGATGGTTGGGGCTAAAACTATACTGCAGCCAACCAGCAGGGGTGCTAGATGTGTGGTGGCTTTGCTTTTTAGAGATGGAATGCTGTCAATGTTTTGTACAGTCAGTGTTTTGAAAACTTTATGCCGATATACTTCCCTGCCAACTCGCAGGAGGCCAAATCCAGGCGATCGCGAGGGTGTAGGCTGCAGGCTTTCACTCATCACACACTGGTACTCGTGTGGGACGAGGAAGAAAACGTCATGGATGGATACTAACCATCTTCCCACTCTCTTCTGGAGCACTTGCTCTCTTAGAGGAGATTGATTTACTGATTTACTCGGCTGTGTTTGAACCAAAAGCAGAAAGGTGAATTATGTGTAAGTGGAGAAATGATAGATGCATTCGGTAGACCATCAGGTGAGTAAAATCTCCAGTGTGTGACCCAGTCCCATGTTTTATGATGCCTGGAATTCACAAAACTAACTGACAAAGCTAATAAGTGGGAGCGAACTTGATGCACGTCATCAAGCTAGTTAGCTAATAAAATGTGTTAATGCAGATTAACGAAAGAAACTCCAAGGACAGGAGTTTGTTCATGACTTCACGACTGCCCCGACTTCTCTTATCCTCTTGGTGCAGCCCATCATGTTTTCGACTTTCACAAAAAGTCAGAAAGCTGTTGGTGAACCTGTCGACTACGAGCACGTGAAAAATATCCATCCATCCATTATCTGTAGCCGCTTATCCTGTGCAGGGTCGCAGGCAAGCTCGAGCCTATCCCAGCTGACTATGGGCGAGAGGCGGGGTACACCCTGGACAAGTCACCAGGTTATCGCAGGGCTACGTGAAAATTATTAGAATCTTTATTTTCTCTCAACGTTTTCAACTTTGAGGTGACGTATTGTTCGCCTTGTGATGACTTCCACAGGAACCATGTGGGAAGCCATGGCCTAATGGTTCGAGAACCAGCTTTGGGACCAAAAGGTTGCTGGTTTGATTCCCTAGACTAGCAGGAAAGGCTGAAGTGCCCTTGAACAAGGCACCCAACCTCCAACTGCTCCCCAGGCTGCTCTGGATGTGCTGTACATCGCTCTGGATAAGTGTGTCTGCTAAATGCCTCTAATGTAATGCAGTCAGTGGATTCGGAACGAAGAGTTTGCACTGTAGTTATTTTACCGTGTCAGTCGATTAAAAACGTACAGCCTGACAGCTCCTCCGAAATGGCTCCAGGATGAAGAATCTTGACAGGAAGTGCATCAGGATCATCAGCAATGCATTTTCTGATGGATGTCAAAGCAATCTTGGCTTTATACTTTAATGGCTGCTTGTCAGTCTGACATGAGTTGAATGGAAAGCATGACTCGTTTACAGTGAGCTTGGGTTTCCCACTGACCGTGCTGCGTCCTCATATTTCACCAAGCCGCCTGTGCTGCGTGAACTACGACAACTCAATTTGTGCTGAATTTAATCTCGCCAGCAAAACCCGAAAGCGGTGCTATACAAACAGCATATGTCATGTTTATATAATTCTCTCTCTCTCTCTTTCCTTCTTCTTGTCTTCTCTAAATCCTTCTCCCTCCATCACTTAGTCAACCTCCGTCACTTTCTCACCTCCCATCCTCTCTCTCCCCCTCCCTCTCTCTCCCTCCCTCTCACTCTGATGTAGCTCAGTCCCTCCCCTTGCTGTCCTCCATCTCTCTCCTCTCCAGTCCGTTTCTCTTCAGTTCCTTCCGCTTGCTCTCACTGAATGCACTGGCCATCTCTTCTTCCTCCTCCTCCTCCTCTTCTTCTCTGCTCTTCTCTCTCGGATATTTCCCACCCCGTGTCTGTGTCTGTCCGTATCTCCTCCGCATCTCTCGTGTCTCCCATCACCTCGCTGTGCGGTTCTCCTTCTTGAGCATGAGAGGAGTCGCTCTCTCCTCTGCCCTCCACCAGCATGAGCCAAGCACAGGGATCTCTCAGCACAACTTTCACACGGATGCATTAAATCGTTGTCCTGGAGCGCCGTTCCTCATCACAGGAGAGAAGCAGATTTAGGTAAGTGCACGTACCGGTACCTGCACACATACCTGGATAGATGTGTGTGCGTATGTGTGTCCTTTGCATCGGTTGCGTTGCAGTTGTGTACGGTATTAGTTAGACTGTACGGTAGAGATGATGCACCATCACCAACAGCCCCTGCAATGTGTCCTTACGCTCACTGACCATCAGTTTTCTTTTATCGCCTTTCCATGATTTCAGATTTGCAAAAACACTTTATTTTCTTCTCTAAAGCTTTCTTCTAGTTTGCATGCATGATATATCCTCATAGTGGTGCATGGATTGTGTGCGCGCTTCAAACAAGAGATTAAAACTGCAGAGAGAGAGGGAGAGAGGGAGAGAGGATGATGGATAGATAGGTTTTCCGTCCACGTACCGCGTTTCTCGCTGCTTTCACCTTGATATCAGAACATCATCCGCAAAATAAAACACAGCAGCATGTCGGGCAAGAAGTGCGCTTGTGCACGCGCGTTCCGTTCCGGTATCCGATGCAAACGCAAAAACGTGTTCGCGTTAAAAACAGAAGAGGAGGAGGAAGCAGGAACACGCGCCAAACTTGCACTAAGTAGCTTTCTGTGCTCGTGCATGCAAATATGACTAGCAATAATAATAATAATAATAATAATAAATAAAAATCCGCTCGTGCGTTAAAAAAGAAAATACTTTAAATGCATGAGTGCATTAATATTCCAGTGCACTCAGCATTTCAAGCATGCACGCGCTCTCTCTCACTCCTTTCTCACTCCTTCCTTCCTCAATCTCTCTCTCTCTCTCTCTCTCTCGCGCGCGCGTTTCTCCAAAAGCAACGCAAACTCGTTTGCATCGACGTTTGGAACGCTCGAGCGATTTGCACGTGCGACAAAACAACTAAACAGAGGGATTTCCAGGCTGCACCTGATCCCCAGCACGTGCGCACTCATTAGCCGGTTAATTAGCGTGTAAAGCATGTTACATGCGTATGCACGCGCATGCACGTTGTACATAATAGTATTATAGCATAAGAAAAGGCAGAAAAAAAAATTCCTACATATTGCACACAGCTCAGCTTTTGCACATAGCGCGTGCATGCGCGGCCATGATACCGACCGGCGGGGGGCGCTGTCGCACTTTTCGCCTCCGATGTCACGTTTGACTTTGAAGGCTCAGTAATTGAGTGATTATGATGGATGCGTCCCAAAAAACACAAATGGCCGAGTGCAATTCTGGTAAGCAGCTGAGGGAGGGCAGGGGGTTATTATTATTATTATTATTATTATTATTATTAGTGCATGATGAATCTCTGAAATGACCGTAAAAAGGTTTTGTCGTTATCGATCGTAAACACTGCTGATCCCGAACCCTGAGTCCTGTGCAGGTTGAAAAGGTTAATTATTCATGCTGTGGGTTGAAAACGTTGGACAATTTGACGTAATTTGTTCTTCACCCTCAACCCTCAACGTTTGGGCTTTACAGTCATGCTGAGTGTGAGGTGAAAATACCAGCGCTGGCTTTAGGCGAACACCTTCCTCTCTGTGTCATGAGTCTGTACGTACAAATGACCCCGAAAAGAAAAATAAGTGAGAGAAACAGAAAGTGTGTGGGATGGCTTAATGTTCTCTGGATCTAAGTGATGGATTGACTGCTACCTGCTGTTCCCACAAGCCCGTATGAAGAAGCGGGTCCATTTGGAGGTAACGGCCCGGAGAACACCATCTTCTCCGAGGTTCGTCTGTCGGTGCCGGGCCTTGTCCTGAATACCAACAAGCAGCCTGCTTTGGCAGAGTGAATAATAAGCACTGTCTTCTTGCATTGGCAGGAGGCAGCGGGGTTGTGAAAGGGATTGTGGCTGCAGCTGGAGGACTTGGCGTCCCATGGAAATGGCTCCTTCGTGTGTCCTGTGTGGCTCGCCTGTTTGCGCCGGGGTTTATGGTGGAGTCTTGTTTTTTGGGTTTTTGTTTTTCTTATAAACGTGCATGGCAGATTAATAAGTACGGCTGTTGTGATTGTCGGCGTTCCGGCCGATCTGTTCCAACGAGCTCCTAAATGGAAGGTGATTGGTGAGCCTTGTTAAAAGGGTTTGGTCCACAGCTCAAGGCATTCATGTGATGTGATGATAAACGAGGAAGGAATGTCGGGGTCTGAGGGTGGGCGGAGTTTCGTGGGTCAGTCATGCAGCTTGTATGAGATACAAGAACATTACGCTGTATAGATCACGAGTCTGCTTACTTCACGTCCCTGTTTATTATAAGAATCGCTTTTGCATGATTCCATATTTTGGATAAATTTTGCAGAACTGCATGTTTCCTTCTTGAAGAAGGTGATTCCATCAAATAAAAAAAAAAAGAAAGAAAGAAATGTTCCTCCAGGTGAGTATCCTGATCCATAAATGTACATATTTCCCCATTCCTAGTTTCATCCTTTAATGCCTTTGAGCTCCTTTTATAGTGTACATTGAATATCTTCGTCCATAATTCCCTCTTCTCCTGCCTGGAGTCACATATATTCTGTGTTCCTTTGATCATCCCAAGACCTCAACCAGATAATCTTACACATCCCTGGTCTGCAATCTCATACGGTAACTCTGCTTAGCATGTCAAAAAACTCAATCCTTGGGATTTATTCAATACTTCAGGAAGCCCGGGAGGTAACACAGAAGTGAGCGGAATGCTATTTTTACTTAGTGTCCCATTCTGTCTCCGATTCTGAGGACTGCAATTCGAGATTCGCACAAGTCAGCAGGAAAAAAGAAAAGGGGAAAAAAAAGTCTTCCTGCTGAACGGAACGGAGAAACCGGGATGGATGTTGCAGGATCAAATGGTAAATGAATCATCCTGAATGCTTGCAAAATTAATTAAGACAACTGAATCAATTCTTCATGAGCTAAACATGACGCATCCTTCCTTTGGGAGGGTTTTGCCAGGGTGAAAACACAGAAATGACGATGGCAGCTGAGGCACAGGAAATTATTAGTGAAAAGACGCTAAAAGCTTGCGCGGGACTTAAGAGCGGATCGTTGCCGAGGGATTTATGTTGTGGTTAAGGCACTTAGGCACTTAATGGGATGTGGTGATGAGGTACTGGGTTTTATGAATTGACCCAGTACATACATAGACACACACAGTACGTCTTTCAGTGTCTTTTTTTTTAGATGCGCAATGATAACTGACAATAAATAGTACTTCTTTAAACGCCTCTCAGAACCCTTTCGGATATTTTCACTTCATGATTTTATTAACTTCCAATCTGGATGGTTAGAACAAGAGAGAATGAACGAGAGAGGTGATATAACTGGACAAAAACAATACTGAAATAATAAACAAATACAATTTGGAGGTAACCATCATGGACAAGATAACACTGCGGTTTGAGTGGCCTCAGGAGATGGAAAGCAATTAAAAATAATAATGACAAGCAGCTATTAAGTCTTTGAGGCTGCGCTGTTTATTATTTTTGATCTTTGCTTATTTTGTTCTTGGATAATCCACCCCGTGTTTGAATTCTTTCCAGCGAGTCAGTCTGGAGGCTTTTCTAGTCTGGTGAAGTTCAGTTTGGCAGTAGACAAATACTGCGATGCAAAGTAACCCATACTTCGTTTGAGAAATACTGCTGAGAATGAGATTAAGTCAGTTTTTTTTTTTTTTAATGAGGAAATAAAATATTCATAGTTATGATGATGGATCCTGATTCGAAGATTTGGCCGTCCTTTTGTCTTTTTCTTTTATATTCCGTAATTCTGTCTAAAACAGGTGAATCACTCAGAACTGGTGGATTTGTCCTATTGTTCTTTCTTTTCTTTTTTTAATCTTCATTACTGTCATTTGTTTCTTGCACAAAGCAGAAATGATAATCAGCTTCCCGAGACCCCATTACCAAAACTTGCTGATATCACGTATTCCGGCTTCAGTGACTTTGTGATATATAAGCATCAAAATGAAAGCATCAAAATGAAACGCTACACAAACAAACACTTGTATAACTCGCACAAACATTTTGACATTTCTCAACCAAGATTTGCTAATCCGACTTCCGGCAGATCATCAGTCCTTATTTCAGGTGTTTTCCCAGCTGTCATCTCTGCACCTGATCCCAAGTTGACCTTCAAGCTTACGAAGATAAAGCTTTTTATGTGAGAGCTCACCAAGCTCACTGAACGCACTCCATTGACAGCCAATCAGATGAGCAGGTTTGTGTAAGTGGGAAATAAATAAATAAATAAATAAATAAAGCTGTTGAAGGAAATAGTTTTGATTACCATACAGTTGGCACTGACAAATGGAGGTCTGCAGAGACGGAGATGCGTGTTACTGAATACTTGGCCACCGTTCTGTCTGATATCCATAAATTATTAACTGCTGTGGTCATTTGCAGTGATTAACCTCAATAATTCATCTAGTTGTGCAACTGAAAGGCCCAAATGAAAGGCGTCCAGGGGATTATAGACCCCCTGCTTGCTTTAAAAAAACAAACAAACAAACAAAAAAAAAACCCAAAAAACACTGTTGACAAATTGCGAGAACTGGTCCCTATGATAAATGGTACAATGGCCCACCAGCTGGTCCTCTGTCGTAGTTTTTTCCCAACGAGGGTGCAAGCATTATTAATAAACAAAGGCAACCTGTAGGTGTGGGAAGGAGGGAGGGAGGGGGTTCCTGCCAGCTGGCTCAGACACTTTCCAACCTCGCACCCACTCCTCCGCCAGAGAACCATCCAGCACCTGCCAGCCGGCTGACAAATGAAAGCCTGCGTTCACAAATTCCACACGTGTCCTTGCGCCGAACTGAATTTCCCCTGTTATATTTGAAACGAAGTCATTCCTCAGTGGACTGTTTTACTTTTTTTTTTATTCTGCTGCCTTTTCCTTCCAAATATTCCCCAAAAATCAAAAGAGAGATAAAAGGTAAACGACTGGTCCCATGACAAAGGTGATCTCATCCCCCTCGATAAGTACTACTGAGGATGGTTGAGCCGGAAGGCCTAGCTGAAGTGTGCCACAAATGTAGGCTGAAAGGAAAGCTTATGTACCTTGTACCTCTTCCTTGATGTTCAAATCTGTGCAGCCGTGGCTGTATTGATCAGCCAGAACCATGAAACAGATGAGAAGTCATGCTTTTTAGCTCTTGGTAATATTCCTCCTTATTCATCCTTTTTTTTCAGATCAGACAAACAAATTCAGCTTTGATAATTGGCTTAATCCAGGCAGGCTGGTGCATGAATATTGAACGACTCGTTATGAGCAGGGATGAGACGCATCGTCTTATGAGAAGTCCTCGTTGGGAGAGCTCTCGGCAGTGTTATTTTTCCGACAGCAGGGTTGGAGGTGGTGGGCCGGATGGAGAATGCTTAATGTAGTGGAGGGAACAAACGTGACTCAGCATAATGCCGCAGCCTCGAGGAGCCCCTTCAGAGAAACAACCACCAGCACTCAAGATCTCATCTCTCCTCCCCTCCTGTATCCCTCAGTGATGGGCTGATCCTGGATCAGATTTATGTTTCTGCTCTGAGGGTAACCCTCATGGAGCACAACCAATTGACAGATGTGAATTGATCAAAATGTTAAGGATGTTTTTCCTCCTCAAAGAAGATACCACCCTTCCTGATCATGAGTGGCATGATTCTGATCAATTCTGTACAGTCATGAGAAAAGTCCTCTGTGCTTTGCACTTGGAGATCCACTTTGTATGGTTTTATATATAGTACATACCCATTCATTTGACCTCAAAGTCAAGGGCTGGTTAATATTTCCGCTCTGAATGAATAAGCCTTTGATCTCGGCCCATTGTGCAAGCTTTCAGTGACTTTTTAGATCAGTGTACAGAGAGGCTTCAAAGCAGAGGGGACGGAGGCTTCAGAAATGTCCCATAGCGAGTCCTGCATTTCAAACCGCAACACAGGTCGGAGGAGAGGAGAAAACGAAAGAGGGAAAGAGAGTTAAAAGCAAACCCACTGAGACACAGAGGGAGAGGGGGAGAGTGTGACGTTGTTGAGGTTTTGCCGGAGCACTGTGCTCGATTTACCCATAATTACCCAATGCTATTTCCTGTGTCTCGGCCCTTGCCTTTGAAAAAGAGACCAGCTATTCTTTAATCTTGTCACTTCTCCTGACTATGGAGCACGAGGTTGGGAAGTACCTATTAGAGAAAAGAAATTGCACAGGGCCCTCCTTTTGACCCTTTCCGTATGACTTGAGGGATGGAGGAAACAGAAAATGGAGGGCGGCAGCAAGGGGAGGTTGGAGGGAGGAAGAAAAGAAGAAGGGTGGCACGATGAGCTAAAAGCATCAAGAGCTTCTCAAAGTGCAGAACACTGCTGAGAGTCTCAGGAAGAGTTAGTCTTGGGTTTCGAGCCAGGGAATACCACTGAGTTGTTATCACCCAACCAGGAAGTGATGTAGCAGGGTTTCTGTTTGAGAGCATTATTATTATTCTCATCTTGTCTCATTATCTCTAGCCGCTTTATCCTGTTCTACAGGGTCGCAGGCAAGCTGGAGCCTATCCCAGCTGACTA
>JAOANJ010000021.1:2510273-2521826 GCA_026413345.1 Ariopsis seemanni
GAATTTATATAGGACCTTTTTCATACTCAAGGTCACTTTACAATTAGGGGGAAAAAAGTCCACCAAAAGAAGGTCAGGATGTCATTCCAATGGCGTAGCTACCACAGTCCCACCAAAAAGTGCATGAAGTCCTACACTTCCTGCGCAGCCACTGTGACACCGCCGGGTAACATCAGTCGGAACACCATGCCAAGCACAAAAGCACTGCCACATAGAGCTTTGGATAACCCCAATGTTAAAAGAGTGACGAGCTCACGGCAATCCACAGTGAGGAGCATAGGCATCACCAATGGTGAACCAAGGCCTGGAGGGAACTGACGCCCAAAACTGGGTCCGGAGCTACACCACAACCAGTGGACAAAACACTCAAATAAAAAACAAAAACAAACATCAAACTACACAGACACAAAAAAGAAAACCGAAAGGAAAAATAAAATAAAATAAAAAGCTCTGGTGAGAAGCAGCAGCCAGAATGCACACAGCGTACTCTCAACCGTAAACGGAGTATGCAGAAGACGGCGGATAGCGCTCTCTTTTTTGAGTGTGCCATCATGTAATGCAACACAAGTGTCATTTGTTTGATTGTGTCACACTTAAAAAAAAATGGATGAATGCTAAAAAATTTAAATTTTTTAATGAACTTTTGTAATTTTCAAAAAATTTACGAACCTTAACTTTTTGTATCCTTTAGTGATTTTTAAAACCACATCATGGATAAATAGAAACTCAATTTCAAAGCATTAAAACTCAATACCTGTTCAGAGAAGAAGTTAGAGTTTGAGCTCTTGACCTTCCTGAATGGTTATGAAGTGAGGAATAATGAAGTGCTGTTCGAAAAGATTTTTCCCAGTCTGATGGGAAAATGATCCAGGCTCCATCTTCGTTCTCATTCGAGATTTCACATTATTTCCATTAGAAGTGCGTTCCATGCTGACGTTCCATCCCTCGAGGTATCCGTCCATGCTTCTTCTCCATGTGCTTCGATTAAATGATGCATGGTTGCGTTCTGACAGCCAACTTCAAGTAAGTCTAAACTAATTATCCGAAAGGGCTCCTTTATTAGATTCCTTTACCGCATATTTGTCATTGCAGCAGGGCCTCTGTCTGGCCCGGAGATCTTTATTCATTAAAGCTCAGAAGGAAAACATACTTGTTATATGACTGTCTGCGCCCGCCTAAATTACACCACGCTGCTCCGAGCGGGCCAAATACAATTTTAAACATCTTCTAAAGAAGTACAATATTAAAAGAGGCCAACTTTTTGGAAATTAGATTTTTTTTTTTGTGCCGGGGTTTCCCCTAGAGACATCATTATTTATGGGTGCCTTTATTTTTTCTCCATTATACCATTAAATGCATAATTTAGGACATGCTGCATGAATATACATTATTCATGATGTTTGCGTATATGCGAAGGCTGTCTCAGGTTGTTATTCCTCATCCAGAAACACTCGTTACAGCAATCAGAGTGACTCAGAAAAATGAAACACAAGCCAAGTGGAATGATATTTAATATGTATTTAATAGAAAATGCCATCGAGTAATAAAATGAAGTCCTTCACAATCGTCTTTAATGCTACAGCACTGACGAATTCTGGATTCTGATTGGCTGAAAGTGTCGATTTAATTTTGGCTTTGTTTCATGTATCTTCAGTTATCCCTTTTGTGAGATTAATCTTTTTCTGGATTGTCTCTCATTGTCTAATATTGCAGAGGAAAAGAAAAAAAAAGATTTCTGACTGAAATATCAGCAGAAGAAAGTTACAGTGTCTGTAGCCGGAGGGTAAAGTTAAATGTAAGGCAGCTACTTTCGGCTGTAATTACGCTTATCACTGAGCAAAGACACAATTCGGCTGGCTGCGAGATAATAAAGAGCGCCATGACACGTGTGTGTGTTTCGCTCAGTTTAATAAAGAAGGAGAGAAAAAGAGAACAAGACTTTTTGTTAAAGTGCTCTCGTGCCATGCGAGTGTCGAACAGAAGATACTTAGAAAGATGGCGATTTGAATGATTTGAATGATTTTAATGATGGCGGCCATTTTCTACAGCACGCTCAATCAAGTTTATATAGTTATTAACTATTAACACAAAGATTTACCCTGACCGTGCCTGTGAATCAAAACTTAATTATTTAAAGATTAGAAAAATCAGAACAAAAAATGTTTAACGGTTTTAGATTAGACAGTGTGGTAAAATCTTTTGTATTTTATATATATATATTTTTTATATACAGAACAATAGAGTCACATAATATACAAATACAGATACTCACTGTATACAATTTGGTTTTAGAATAAAACTTCTATTAAATTTCCATTTTATAGAACCTAAAGGTCCAAAAGTCCAAAACAGAGCATGAGAGAAAATGGTGCTGAGGAATGTAGAGAGTGGAGAGGAATCTATGAAAGCTGACCGACAGAAACACATGTCAGGGTTTGAGATGCAGTTGAAAGGCTGACCACACTGCCATTATTCATTTAATTTCATTTTAATTTGCGACAAAACAATGTTTATTTTTTACTGATGCATTTATGTATGGATTGGTGGGTTGGTGGCTGGTTGAATAATTTGTTGGTTGATTAATTGGTTGGTTGGTTAGTAGTTGGGTGGGTTGGTTGGTTGGTTGGTTGCTGTGTTGGTTGATTGGCTGGTTAATTGGGTGGTTGTTAGTTGGGTTGGTTGGTTGATTATTTGGTTGGTTGGCTGATGGTTTGGTTGATTAATTGGTTAATTGGCTGGTAGGTAGTTGGGTTGGTGGGTGGGTTGGTTGGTTGATTAATTGGTTGGTTGATTCATACTTTGGTTGATGTGTGGCTTGATTAATTGGTTAATTGGTTGGTTGTTAGTTGGGTTGTTTGTTGTTTCGTTGATTAATTGGTTGGTTGATTGGTTGGTTGGTTGATTAATTGGTTGGTTGGTTGATTGGGTGGATGACTAATTGATTAATTGGCTGGTTGGTTGGTTGATTAATTGGTTGGTTGGCTGTTGTTTGGTTGATTGGGTGGTTGGTTGGCTGGTTGATTAATTGGTTGGTTGGTTGATTGGGTGGTTGACTAATTATTTAATTGGCTAGTTGGTAGTTGGGTTGGTTGGCTGATTAATTGGTTGGTTGGTTGTTGGTTGATTGGGTGGTTGAATAATTGATTAATTGGTTGGTTGATTGGATGGTTGATTAATTGGTTGGTTGGTTGATGTTTGGTTGATTGGGTGGTTGGTTAATTAATTGGTTGGTTGATTGGTTGGTTGGTTAGTTGATTTGGTGGTTGACTAATTGGTTAATTGGCTGGTTGGTAGTTGGGCTGGTTGGTTGGTTAATTAATTGGTTGGTTGGGTGGTTGACACAATGGTTAATTGGCTGGTTGGTAGTTGGGTTGGTTGGTATATTGGTTGATTAATTGGTTGGTTTATTGGTTGATTGGGTGGTTGACAAATTGATTAATTGGTTGGTTGGTAGTTGGGTTGGTTGGTTGGTTGATTGGATGGTTGACGAATTGGTTAATTGGTTGGTTGGTAGTTGGTAGGTTGGTTGGTCGACAAATTGGTTAATTGGCTGGTTGGTAGTTGGGTTGGTTGGTTGATTAATTGGTTGATTGATAGTTGGGTTGGTTGGTTGAGTAATTGGTGGGTTAATTGGTTGATTGATAGTTGGGTTGGTTGGTTGAGTAATTGGTGGGTTGATTAGTTTATTTGATTGATTGATTGATTGATTGATTGATTGATTGATTGATTGATTGATTGACCAAATACTAATCATGTAATTTACCATTTTTTGTTCGAAGGAGTCTCCATTGTCAGCGCTTTGTAACAGTCAGAATTAAAGTTACAACTAAGTTTTCTGATATCTTCAGGACAGAGGAGTTGACACTTCTTTGTTGTTTCTCCGTAACATGGCAAGCTGCATTTTATTTTGTCTTATACCACAATTCAGTGTGCTCAAAACTCAGCAAAGCCTCCCCTCCAAAACCCAACACAGAAAAGTGCAATGGAAAGGTCATTCAAGTTGGAATTCCAAACTGAGACCTCAGGAAACACCCACCTCGCCTGAGTTCTCTGACTGAAACACCCCTGACTCCACAACACTGCAGTGGTGCATGCAGTCAGTGATGAACAGATTTCCCTTTGCATTATTTTCTACTTGATAAAACTTGATTTTATTTGATATGTAGCTTTTTTATTGTGAAAAGATGTTTGAACTGATGAGTGAACAGCTGTTTGAAGCTACTATAATGTGAGTGAGTTCCGTTCCACAGCAGTGTAACGATAAATGAGAAAGTGTAGTCGTTGGTAAATTGCTGTGGTATAAGAGGAATAACGTAAACGTACCGGTAACATGACGGATCTCTGAGCTGATACGTGCTCGATGTTAATTAGGCTCACAGAGACGGTCCACGTACTCTGTGTCACAACATGTCATCGCCACGCCTCTTAACCTCGAGTGAACTTATCACGCCACTAATTAGCGGGAATAACGTGAATGCTGCATGTCTGCGCTTCTGATCGGCTCTCAGACATGAAAAGGGCACCGGAATTGTTAGGATGGAGCGCTGAAAAAGAGGAGAAAGCAGGCAGCTGAGAGCGTGACTTCAAGGGTGTGTTTGTTTAATTTAACATTTTCTTAATTTGTGAAAAGGGCAAATATAAAAAAAGTGAAGTGATGGTGATGAGGGTAAAGAGGCGTGAGGTGGCACTGAGCTGAGAGGTGAAGTTGACTGAAATAACGCTGTTTTCATTAAATACACCTTTAATTTCATTTTCAAACCACTAATCTCTCTTTCTCTCTCTCTCTCCATTGCTTTATTTCTTGTCCTTGCCTTCTCTATCTCTCTCTATATTTATCTCTCTTCCTCTCCTTCCTTCTGTTTCTCTCCCATTCCTCATTTCGTCTTTCCTTTTTTACTGCATATCTCTTTGCCTCTTTTTGCTCTCTGGATCTCTCCTTTGCTCTACTCCTCTTTTCTCTGCTTCCTCCTTTGCCATCCTTCCTGTCCACGCTCTCTGTCTATTTCTCTCCTGTTATCCCTTTTTCCTGTTCTCCTGTCCTCCTCTTTCTGTCTCTCTCATTCTTTCCATCCCTCCTGCTTTCTTTCTCTCTTCCATCTTAACTTCACCTTCTCTCTCTCTCTCTCTCTCTGTCTCCATCCTTCTCTGTCTGTCTCTCCCTATACCTCTGTTTCTTTCTCTCTGTCCTTTTTCTTGTCCTTGCCTTCTCTTTCTTTCTCTTTCTCTCTCTATATATATTTATCTCTCTTTCTCTCCTTCCTTCTGTTTCTCTTTCATTCCTCATTTTGTGTTTCCTTTTTTACTTCATATCTCTTTGCCTCATTTTGCTCTCTGGATCTTGCTTTCGCTCTTTATTCCTCTTTTCTCTGTTCTCTCTCTCTCTCTCATCCTGTCCTCCAGGTCTCCATAGAATGGAGCGAGAATGAACAGAGAGCGGCTGAAGGAAAAGCATGAACTGGAGGGTCATTGAGGTCACTTGCTTCCTGTTTCTATGGGACCGTCTGACAGTTGAGTCTTTGCGCCAGGATCCCTCGGCCGCCGAGCATCATGTGCCCAAGCACTTCGACTGGCTCATCTCCGACCGCGGCCCTTTCCACCACAGTAAGGCTTACCTCGCCTTCGTGGAAAGATTCCGCCAAGGATTTACGACCCGATATAAAATTTATAGGTGAGTGTGAGTCCACAGTTTCTTTGGAATTTCTGCTTTGGAAAAATAAAATCTGCTCCGAAGCTGTTTGTGCTCTCGCCGTGGAACGCTTATCATCCGTTTTTTCCTCAATGAAGAAAATATACTTGGGCTATTCTCTCTCTCTCTCTCTCTCTATGTCCCTTTTCTTTTTCACTCCTTTTGTCTTCCCTCACATATCTTTTTCATCCCACAATCATTCTTCCTGCTATCATTCTATCTTTTCAAGCTATCCAAATACTCTCTCTCTCCCCTCTTCTCCCTGTCCTGCTTTCTCTCCCTTTCCTATCTCTCTTTTTTCATCATTTATGTCATCAAATGTCATTTTCTTACTCCTCACATTTCTCCTTTCCTCTTCCCTTCTCTCTATCTATTTTTTCCAATCTATCAAAATCTACTCTCTCTCTCTCGCTCCGTTCGTCTTCTTTCATGCATTTTTTTACTATCTATTTACTCTCAATCATTCTTCCCACTATCATTCTAAATTTTCACTCTATCCAAATATGCTCTCTCTCTCTGTGTCACACGCACATTCTCTATCTCTCCATCTTTGTTTCTCACTTCTCATTACATCTCCTTTTCTTGTCTTCCTTCCTGACCTTACATTCTCTCTCTCCCCTCTCTCTCATCCTCTACTTTTTCCCTGTCCTGCTATTACCTCCCTTTTCTCCATCTCTCTTTTCATCTGTTTTCCTTTCATCTTTCATCAAAGCTCTCATTTTCTTACTCCTCACATTTCTCCTTTTCTCTTCTCTTCCCTCTATCTGTCTTTTCAATCTATCCAAATCTGCTCTCTCTCTTCCTTCCTTCCTTCCTTCCTTACTTCTTTCCTTCCTCCCCACCTCTCATTATCACTTTACCTGTCTATGACGCTCTCTCTCCATCCCTTCCTATCTCTTTCTCTTTATCTCTCTCCATCATACATTTCCCCTCTCCTGCTCTTCTCCTCATCTTCCTTTTTTATTCATCCCCATCCCTTTCATCTTCTCTCACATCACTCCTTCTCTGTCTTTCCAAATCTGTTCATTTTTTCTCTTCCTTTGTCTCTTATTCTACCTGTCTTTCATTTTGCTCTTTATTACTTTCTTCTCTTCTTCGGTTCCTCCAGCTTTCTTTTCCTCTCTTTCATCTCCAATCTCTATCTCTCTCTCTCTCATGCCCCCTTTCTTCTTCTTCTCTCTCCCATTCTTTCTTCTTTCCTCCATCTTTCTTATCCTGTTATCTACTTCTCTCTAGCCTTTTCCCACTTCACTCTTTCTCTTCGTCTCTTTACACATCCTTTGTACAAGATGATGAGCAAAACAGCAACATGGAGTCATGACTGAGAGAAAAAAAAAAATCTGTTCGTGATAATTTTTAAGGGATTACATTCAGTGTCCAGGGATTATTATGGGATGTGCCGGTAGTTTAAGAGCCTGATTGGGAATTATAATCTGAATCATATCCGATCTGATAAATAACGTGATTTAGGATAAAATTTGAGGCTCAGTTTACAGTAAATAACTAAATAAACAAATAAAGTGAGAAATTTTCCTAAATACAACCACATTACACTCATTTATTTTATTTAATATTTTTAAATAATTCCTTTGTCCCTTGAAATTCTAACCATCTCATCAGACATTATTCTTGAAGCACAGGAAGTGTGAGAGGAGAAAACTGTCAGACATTTCAGAAGAAATTCGGTGTTCAGAAATTCTTTACATTTCACTACAAAACAAAAAAAAAAAAGGGCACAAACTAAACCACGATTCAGTAGTTTGTTTGTTTGTTTGTTTTCTCAGAGCTGCAATTTCTGTCTCTTCTTTCTGATGAACCGCACACAGGCCCAAGCACGTCCGAGAAAAATGGGCGAAAAGAAAGAAAAAGGAACTAAAAGCATTTTTTTGCTCTGCATGTTCCATTTACAGTTATTGTCAAAGAAATGGCGTGTTACCATTTTCCATTTCTGACACTCTAGCGTTTCATCCGTCAACTTTAATGCGTCTCGCTCACCGTGCCAGAAAACGCTGACAGAGTCTGAGTGTGTGTGCGGATGTAAGACGTGATTTGTCAGAACAGAATTCAAAGTATTAGTCGTCTATTCCCTCGTCTCTTTGCTAAGCAAAGCTGCACATATTTGACTGGCACGCTCGTACAAATAGAGAACGAAAGAGAGAGCGAGAGAGAGAGAGAGCACGTGTTTTCTTCCCAACCCTCCACCCCGAGCGTGCTTTGAAGTCCGTGAGCTGAGAATGATTTGTTTGATTTGCCATCGCTTCCTCCTCCCATCTCTTTCTCTCCCTCTTCTTTTTCTTCTTGTTTCCCCTTTGGCCCCGTGCTCCTGTCCTGTGTTTGTCATTCTTTGTCTGGATTCAGCAGATCTTCTGCTTCATGTTTTCTCTCCATGTGTGAGATCTATCACTGCTTGTTTATCACAAGTCAACTGCGCCTTTTCTTTCCTTCTTTCTTTTTTATTTCTTCTTTTTTTTCCTTTTGCACTTGTTCTCGTTGTCAGGCAGTGTGTGAGTCTCCGGGGCCAAGATCTGAGCTCCGTCTCTCGATAAATGCGTCCGTATCTTTGTGTGTGTGGTTAAAGGACACAGATTAAGCCCTATTCAAATTGGATTAGTTTTATATTATTAGCGGAAAATCTCGTGGATTTTATTTTTGTTCAAATCTGAATTGTCGTGTCAGTCATTTCTTTAACAGACCGTGTGTGTGTGTGTGTGTGTGTGTGTGTTTATATACTACTGAGGACCAAATGCCCCCACAAGGAAAGTAAAATCTGACAATTTCGACCTTGTAGGGACATTTGGATGGTCCCCAAAAGGAAATTGCTGTCGTTGTGTGTGTGTGTTCTGGAAAGATTATGCTATATTTTTGTAAAAAAAAGTTATATTACAAAATAAATATATATCCTGTCAGAAAAGAGGTTATGCTCTTTTTTCTTGGGTATAATGTCAGTCCAGGAAGGAAGCGCTCACTCTTTTCTCTTTTCCTCAAAAACTAAACAGAACTGACTTTAAAGTGACATTTAACATATCAGAGAAGTGACACTTTTACTGATTTTGTTTTTTTTTTTGGAATTTATTGACTTCCTCGTGCAGGTACAGCTACATCGTAGACATGGTATGGTCATGTAACCTACTAATGATCGACTTGTTTTTATTATTATAACCTTTATTTAACCAGGTTTGTCCCATTGAGATCGAAGATCCCTTTTACAAGAGAGACCTGGCCAAGAATGGCAGCACAAAAAAAAACAACAGTTTCAGCACATTGTCACATTAGACACAGACATAAAAAATACAAATAAACAATTGAATTTACAAAATCAGGTCAAGATCAAATAAGACATTTCTATTCAAATAAAACATTTGCACTCATGAAGCCTCGATACAATGGGATTGTTCATGGACTTAAATACATTCAGAGAGACCAGATTTTGAAGTTTGAGCTCTGACTGCAAATTATTGCATGTAGTTGGAGCAGAAAACCTAAAATCTTTCTTCCCCATTTCTGTTCTAACCCTAGGAACAGTAAAATGTAAAAAGTCCAGAGAACAAAGACTTTAGGCTCTATTATTGTGTGGCCACGCCCTCGACAACAAACTCAGAATAAAGCTTGACGCGATCGGTGTGTATTAAAATAAAGTGTGTGTATGTAGTGTGTAGTATATGGGAATTTTACATACATTGTGAACAGACACACCCACATTATTATTATTATTATTATTATTATTTGTCAAACAGCATGCCAGGACAGAGCCGAGAACCAAATCCCACCCGGCTGGCAGCACAGGCTCACAGCTCGCTCGTGACGAGACAATTAAACAGTGCCTTGGTACAGAGCTGCACTCCTCATTAAAAATTTAATCCGAAAAGCTGCAATCACATCTGCCTGACATCTGCGCGGCTGTCAGGCGCTCGCGAGAGGCTCATCCATCAAACGGCCGTAATCGGAACAAAAGTTTCATGTTTTCTGTTCTGCCACGAGAACACAGGAGCGTGTGAGAATGCATTACATCCTCAAACCTCTCAGGAAAAAAAAAAAAAAAAATTACATGAGTCTGTTTTACAAACTGATCCAGGATCAGAGAGATGGGTGCCACTCCGAGTGATTCACATGGCGGAGTAAAATCAGATTTAAAGATTTAAAGAGCAGGTTCTCTGAGAGTGTATTATATCCAGCACGTGTACAGTATATTCACTGATCTCTGAGAAAAGCTGTTGGGAAAATATGAATGAAGGAAAGAGGGATTCAAAAAAGGAAAGATTTAGAAGTTTTAATTTAAAAACATCTGCTGTAAGAGAATTATAAATTTAATCCCTTCATTCTTAAAAGAACAGCATCAAGAGCTGTTTAAGTAGAATATTAAAAGATAGATAGATAGATAGATGGTTTGAGGCATGATAAATATGTGGCTACATGGATAGATGCACAGTTAGGTCGATCAGTGGTCAAATAGATTGATAGACAGATCTCCATATTTAAGGGTTGTGATTCTAAGGGCTGATAGATAGATAGATAGATGTATAGCTAGATAGATGGATGGATGTATAGTTAGATAGATAGATAGATGGATGGATGGTTGGTTTGGCTGAGGCACGATAAATGTGTGAATAGATGGATAGACAGACAAGTGTCTGGCTGGCTGGATTGTTGGATATATAGGTAGATGGATAGGTGGTCAGATAGATAGATAGATACAGATGAATTGTCAGACAGACAGACAGAGAGTATCTTTGAAAAATGTTGAAGGATTTTTCAAGGTGTTCCAAGATTTCTAAACTCCGCTTTCTCCACACGTTCTGCAAGTTCTTACGGTAGTTTTGTAAAAAATGTTCTCATGTGGCACCGTTTCTGAAAAGGAAGCACACCTTTCAGGATTCTACAGATACAGAACCGGAGAATCTGCTCTTCTCTCAGAGCACAGTGCGGATATTTAAATGAAATGAAAGATGAATTAAACGTGAGGAGAGTCATGTGATGCGAGTTTGTATATAGAGCACAGCTATGTGCTAATGCTAATGACATTAGCTGCTAATGATGATGCTGATTGTGTAGTAAACATCCAGGAGCTTCTCCACTGAACAGGAAGTGCCTCCCAGCCAGCACGCTCCCCAGGGGTCGGTTGCTGTAGTGATGTAGATGTGCTGTGTATGAAATAAGATTGAGCAGGAAGCCCAGGTTCGCCCTCAGCACCTCTTTACAGGACGAGATTAAATGCTGGACAAAAATGGCCTGATCTCAGACAAGCAACTCTCTCTCGGCTCTGATAACCAAGACCTTCTGTCTCCAGCTGAGCCCAAAGTCCGCCTCAACGGCTTAGACCGAAAAGGTCACCATCACTTTCCAGAACATTTCCATCACTCTGAAAGGTCTGTTTATGGAGATAATTAACCTCGGGACTTTTCTTTTTTTGACCCAGGTCCATGTATTCAGATTTTATAGTAATATAGTTGTGAGAATGTCCATAAAACTGTCGTTATATCTGAAATTTTATTTTAGTTACAGTTACAGGAAAATAATCTAAGATACTAAGAATGCAAAATGGAGTTTTCCCAGTGACCACCAAGGTTACTAAAGTTCATCCTGCTAGAAATGAAACACTCCTCAGTTTTATATGTCCATTTTATTTTACAACATGAGCTTTCTGACTATACCTCGTGTTTGTGATAATTCAATACAAAGAAGTCAGTTCACATCCACAAACTTGATTTCTAAAATACATACATACATACATAGATGTAACCAGGTTCTATCGACCAACGTAAGACAATGAAGAGTCAAATGTCAAAAAGGCTTAATTTATTTAAAACCAAACTCATGGGAGATAGAAGGAGGAGTCAGAGGTTGCCACCCACCACTGGGACCTTAAATGA
>JAOANJ010000021.1:2946719-2957969 GCA_026413345.1 Ariopsis seemanni
TTTTAGCATAATCTTGCCAAATAAACAGAATGTAGAAATCTTTCTTTTCTAGTCGCGTTAGCTACCCAATATGATTTCGAGTTTGAAAAGACTTTGCTAGCATGTCAGGTGGAGCGTCACTGACTAGTTAGCTTAACGTTAAACCACCATGATGGCACAGTATGTGTTCATCTTGTGAATTCACATTTCTGTCCTTGGTAACGGCATTTGGTTTTGTACGTAAGCGTTGTGGCAATAATACAACAATGCATTGCGTTGACAGAAAATTTACTTTTAATGTTTAAGCATTTTTAAAAGCAAGTACTTTAACTTAAGTAAAAATTTGACTGGACAACTTTCACTTGTATCGGAGTAACATTTAATCAGCGGGATCTGTACTTTGACTTAAGGAATGAAGTTGGGTACTTTGTCCACCTCTATTCATGACACATCAAACAGCAGAACATCCGAGACATCCAACACAAAAGAATTCAACCTAAAACACTCTGTAAGACATCAAGCAACCGGTTTATGGGGACAGCTGAAATATTGTGCAGCCTGTTTTCCAGCAATTCTCTTCCTCTGAGCATTTTGAACCTGGTGCTGCAATGTTTTGGGTAATAATGCTTGGCGACAACGTTATCGGGAAGCTCGATGGGAGTCGCCCGGAGCGGAAACCTGAGCTGAGGTGATATATACAGCATCCAGGTCTTTCTCACAGCCTGTGGATGAATACACACATCATGCAGAATGGTGCAACTGACCCGAGAGTGTTACAGGGAGAGCACGGCGCTGATGAAACCACGTATGCGGATACAAAGGAGCAGAGATGTGGACAGAAATGCTGTGGTGCCAATGCTGTCGGAATACTGTAGCTGCTGGAAATGGTGTAATGAGGTCATTTCATTTGCCATATAACATGCCGTATAACACCGATATCACACCAGGCAAAGCTTTATCTCTTCGGTCGCACAGGAAAATAAAATGTTTCTGTTTCTTCCCTAAATGCAGGTTCCGAGTGAATGAACTGGCATGCAGTTATTGCATTGTCATGGTGTGGAGACAGATGGGATACAAATGTGACTTTTATTATTATTATTATTGTTTATTTATTTATTCTTTTTTAAGAAAACAAGATTTGTTTCATTCAGGGAACTGCTCCAACAATGTAATTGACAGAAATTAGATGTTGCTTTGTGGTTGAGTTGCTTGAAATTACTTCAATATGATGTGGAGGGTTACAGCCATTCCACTCTCAGCATATTACCATGGAGATCAAGGCCTGGCTTTAGTTAAGTTCTTTTTAGCTTACGTTGGTCAAGTCAAGTTTATTTGTATAGCGCTTTTAACAATAGACATTGTCACAAAGCAGCAACATGAGTTAATTTTATCCCAAATGTTCCCCAGTGAGCAAGCCTGTGGTGATGGTGGCAAGGAAAAACTCCCTGAGCCGATATGAAGAAGAAACCTTGAGAGGAACCGGACTCAAAAGGGAACCCATCCTCATCTGGGTGATCTAGATAGCATGATTATACATAATTTGCTACTATAATAATGTCCGATATCATCACAAAGTACAACTGTGCAACCAGAGCCATCTTCCAAGTGTGAATTTTGATTGTCCATACGGGGCTGTCCTCGACAGGAGTAATGTGATGAGACTCCAGTCAGAAGTAGGGCATCAGGATGGATCAAGCAGGTCCGAGGAGCAGAAGGCATCAGCACCACTGCTGTCTCAGGATTGACATGTAACGCAAAAGAGAACATTAGCATTTCCATAGTAACAGTTCGTTCACAGGGTGGTCCACATAAACAGATTAAACAGATGTGTACAATCATTGATATTTAACACTGATGGAAGGAGTCTCCAGTGTCAGTGCTTTGAAACACTTCTGTTTAATCAGAATCCGGATTTTTCCTTTATCGTTTCACATTTCTCCCAAGTCGCAGCCTGAGAGATCCATGCAAGAAAAACCTGAGGCATGGGCTGTTGAAATTTTCCAGGAATGTGGTAGGCCTTCGGCATGGCTTTGATCAGCTTGTATGGTGTTGTACCACAGGCATTAGGTCGAGTCAGAGGACTGCCAGGTCTCCTCAGTTCCTCTTTGCATCTTAGCATGCCAAGCAAGCCTCACAGATAGAAGGTTCAGGTGGTGCCATGATTAGGTGCTGGCACAGCTGGCTGAAGGGTTGGAGAGGGAGAATAAGTGGAAGACCATCAATCTGCAAGCCAAAGGACCCCGCTTCATTAACTTCCTCAAGATAGGTGTCAAGGCAGGCAAGGAGGTGGGGGGTACAGGGATCCTCGCCACAGCAGGTGACTAGGAGATGAGGGTTGACCTTGGAAGGCAGCTTAATTCCCAGAAGAGCTAGCCAACCTCCATCCTGACATCATTCTCTAGTCAAGAGCTACAAGACAGGCGGCCCTCCTGGAGCTTACAGTACCCTGGGAGGAAAGAATTGAGAAGGCGCATGAGTGCAAGTGCAGAAGATTCCAAGCCCTCATCACTGAATGCCAGCAGAGGGGATGGAGAGCCTGGAATCTCCTGGTGGAAGTAGGTTACAGGAGCTTCCCAGAGCAATCACTTTGGAGGGCATTGGGAGTCCTTGGGGTGAGAGGTCTCACCTGCAAGAAACTGGTGGAAGACTTCTCCAGCCAGACTGAGACAGAATCAAGAGGGCTTTGGCTGAAGAGGAACAAGCAATGGCACAACCAGGCTGGCATAAGAGAGGGGAGACACAGCTGAGTGATGAGTAGGCCTGAGAGTCAGAGGGGGTGGTTCCAGCATGCTGGTTCTGCTGTTGAGCCCCTCTGAGGTGTCGTGGACCAATTGATGAAACACTGGTGAGGGGGTGCCCACTAGAAAACCCTGTGAAGTCTCAAAGGTCTGAGTCACAATGTGCTGTCCTCCATGGAGGGAAGAGTTTTAAGCCATAGGGAGCGTTTTAAGCCAGGTGCAGGAAGAAACATGTCTGTGAAGGTTCTCAGACATCCAGGTCATAGTAAACCGTGATTGCTAAAGAAGGCAACTGGACTTGCTTGCAATTCTTGAAGACGTTTCACCTCTCATCTGAAAGGCTTCTTCAGTTCTGTCTGACTTGTGGGGAGTTCCAGGTATTTATCCTCTAATAGACCAAAAAGCAATCCTTTCATTGAGGTCACATGGGTTGTTGAGTCATCCTGTAAGTGTAGTCGTTAGGAAACCTCATATGAAGACATTTTCCATGGAGATCGAGGCCAGTCTTTAGTTTATTCTTTTCCATAGCAACAGTTTGTTCACAGGATGCTCCATATAAACACATTAAACAGCCGTGTGCAACGGTTCACATTCCACATGGTTTCACATTTCTCACAACTCGCTGCCCAAGAGCTCCATGCAAGAAAAACCTGAGGTGTGGGCTGCATGTGGGTAATTTTACCCACCAGCAATAAAATTACCTTAATCACTTGCTTAAATCCTTGAACATGGCCCGTTCATCCTGCATATCAATCAGTGCCAAGGCTGAATATGTGGACTATATTAAAAAAATATATAATAACGTGCATTTTTTTTTAAATTTCAAAATTGGCAGAGCAAGTGCACTGAATGTGATTTCAATATTGAGCAAAACACTCCTGATTTCCATTTTAGCCTTTATTGTTCAACTGTAAGTAACACCCATGAATACATCTGCTCAGGAGGCAACATCTGCTCAGGAGACCATTCCAGTAGCACCTTCCCTGAAGCCTGGATTCATAAAATCATTATAAAAGTACTTCACTGGTTTATAAATTGATAAAGATTCCTTCTTAGCAATTTAATTAACTGTATTAAATGTAAGTAATTTCTCGATAACTTACGATCAGGAGTGTTAACTATTCATGATTTGTTAATAATAAAGAAGTAATAATTATAAAGCGTGTTTAGGATAGAATCAGTCTCTATCTATTGATCAGTGTGTCTCTGTGCAACTATAGGCGCATTCTGCATTCTGTCTTTTCTTTTGTTCAGGGCGTGGTCGAGCATTGGCTGTGGATGGAGAGGAGGCAGGAGGAACCGTGTGTGTGTGTGTGTGTGTGTGTGAGAGAGAGAGAGTGTCTAGATGAAGTCACTGAAAAATGAAAGTAAAGTGAGAATAAAACGCACCTTGTGTTGTCACAAGCCTGTCTCCCTGTTCCTCGTTCCTCTGAGCTGCTCGAGTGTTCCAGGGATGAATGTAAATGAGATGTGCAGTAAGCACGATTTGATTTTCTGAACAGTATGAGACGCCTTTCAGCTCCAAATACACACTGTGGATAATTACATGAACCCAATTAGGTGAAATCTTTAACAGGCCCGAGGCGCTCGGAGGCACGCAGAGCTCGTGCGTGCTTCATTCAGCGTGTGTTAAAGTCAGAGAGAAGGAGAAAGTGTTCACAGGTGTGTGTTTAACAAACCCCTATGCTCACATGTGCATCAGGTTCGACCCGGAATGACATTCCGCATTAAAGGTTCACGCAGGTGTCGTTATGATAAGCGATAATGAGTAATTAGGTTTAACATTGTTTGTAGGGGAAAAAAGAAAAGAAAAGAAAGAAGGCTCTGGGGGTTTAAATGCTCTGTGAAGGTCTGATCCTGTAGTGAAGTGCAATGAAGGATTCAAATGCAGTGCTGTGCATAAGTATTCACCCCTTTTGAAATGTTCTGTTTTGTAGTGTTGCAACCAGGAACTGAAATTGATTTAACTGAGATTATACATCAGGAATGACTGCGAGTTGGACTAGTGGTTAGTGCGTCTGCCTCTCGACCAGAAGAACTCGCGGTTGGGTCATACCAAAGACCGTCATCACAAGAGTGCTCTGAGAGCACAATATCTCCCACTGGCAACTCTGCCATAACTCTGGTAAAATATGACTGAATTGAAAGAAATTGCAATACACTTATTACTGACATATTACAAAGAATCCTGCCAAGTTTTGTGAAATTCCTCTAAAAATTGTGAGAGGAGTTGATTTCAGAAGGTGAGTACCCTTCCCAGGATGGACGGACATACAGACAGATGGATGGACGGATGGACGTCGCCACAATATAATCCCCCTTCAGGCTTTTTGGCCAGCGGGGGATGAAAATTGTGAGTGAAGTTGATTTCAGAAAGCAAGCACACCTTGATGAAATTGCCAAAGTGCAAGTTTGTTAACAATCAAGGGCATAACTCTGGTAAAATATGCCCAAATTAAACGAAATTTCAATATGTGTATAACTGTCATATAGCAAAGCCTTTTGCCAAGTCTGGTGAAATTCCTCCACAAATTGTGAGAGGAGCTGATTTCAGAAGAACGTACACCCTCATGAAATTGTCAAAGTACAAGTTATTTAAATCAAGGGTCAAAACTGGTCAAATTTTCACAAACGAAATTAAATCGCAATATGCCTATTACTGTCATATAACAATTCCTTTTGCCAAGCTTCGAGAAATTCATCCAAAAACTGTGAGAGGAGTTGATTTCAGAAGGAAAACACTTATGAAATTGTCAAAGTATAATTTTGTTAAATCAAGGGCTGTAACTCTGGTAAAATGTGACCCAATTTAATGAAATTACAATATGCATATTACCGACATATAACAAAGAATCCTGCCAAGTTTCGTGAAATTCCTCCAAAAACTAGGAGTAGATTTCAGAAGGTGAGCACCCTTCCCGGGACGGACGGACAGACAGACAGACAGACATCGCCACGCCATAATTCTCCTTCGGGCCGTTCGACCAGCAGGGGATAAAAAACTAGAATTGGATAGAAAGTTAATTTTGTGCTTTATCACTATAGACCCTTTGCGCGTAACGTCACGCATCACGTGATAATTTCTCCTGGGGGACAACCAGACACTGTCTTACCTGTAAGCAAGGCTTATTCTGTCTTAAATATGGTTCAGTTTTTGCACTGTTTTTGGTTGTTCCAAACATTCAAATAGAGAAAAAGATGAAAGCTATTAGCGTCTCCCTGGAACTTCGTCTTGAACTTCTGATTGTGGCTTAGGAACTTGACTTCAGCATTTCTTTAGAAAGGAAATATCTCTGATCTGGGAGAAGGAGACTTTTTTCACAGCAGTACGAAGAGCCCAGTACATCTTTTTATCTGTAACTGTCAGTGAATCCCTTTGTTTCACTCCAGCTTTGAGCCCACAACAGGGATGTTGTGAGAACAGCTCTCTCTAAGACATGGCGCCCCTCGAGGCAGACGTGTTTGCTCACTCTGCTCTTGAATGCTGGCTTTTTCTTCTTTTTTGTGCATTTGCTGTTTTTTCTGCAGTGCACAAATGTCATGCACTGCTAACATATAACAGACAGGCACTGCTGGACATTGCTAACACGCACAGCCATTTGGAATTTACTGGTTTTATACCACTGGAGCTACAACTCATTGTTCGCTCTCGCAGCCACCACCAGCCCCAGGAAGGCCCTGAAGCACCGAGCCCGAGTGAGCAAACTGACCCCAGGAGAGCGCTCCAGAGACGGCAATGCAAGAGAGGCGGGGGGCTCCATGCTAGGTTAAAAGCTCGCGCTAGCCGACCACTGCTACCCAGCCTCCTGCTAGCCAACGTGCGGTTTCTGGAAAACAAACTGGACAAGCTAAGAGCCCGAATCACAGCACAGCGGGAAATAAGAGTGCTGCGCTCTAATTTTCACTGAGACCTGGCTCTCAGACAAAGTCCCAGAATGCGCCATTCAGCTACAGACTCGCTCTGTACACCGAGGAGACCGGACCGCAGCCTCCGGTAAGGCTAAAGGGGGAGGTGTGTGTGTTTATTAACAACTCTTGGTGTGGAGATATACAGACTGTCTATAAGCACTGTTCGCCAGATGTGGAGCTGTGACTGCTGAAATGCGGCCCCTATTATCTACCAAGGGAATTCACTGCTGTGTTTTTAGCCACTGTTTACATCCCCCCATGAGCTAACTTCATGGCAGCACTCAGCAAACTCCATAATGACATCAGCGTGTTAGAGACGGCTCATCCCAATGCTGTTTTTATCATCGCCAGCAACTTTAATCAGTGCAATTTACGGACTGTATTCTCTAACTATTATCAACATGTGGACATCCTCACCCGTGATAAGAACACACTGGACCATGTTTACAGCAACATATGCAGTGCATACAGGGCTGCACCTCGCCCCCACTTCAGACACTCGGACCACATCTCTTTGTGCCTGTACCTGGCCTACAGACAAAAACTAAAATAAACAAACCCTGTCACCAAACAAGTCAAACTCTGGAGCCCAGAGACTGAGAGCATCCTTCAGGACTGTTTTGCTTGGACAGACTGGAATGTGTTTAAAGCTGCAGCCACTTTGGAGGACTCTTCTGTCAGCATACAGAACTATGCTGAGTATGTGACTGGGTACATCAGCACATGTGTCTGCAACATCATGCCCACCATATAGATCAGGAAGTTCCCCAACCAAAAGCCCCGGGTAAACAGTCAGGTATGACACATGTTGCATGCTCGCTCTCTTGCATTTAGATCAGGCAATGAAATGGAGTACAAAGCGGTGAAGTATGGACTGAGGAAAGCCATTACAGTGACCAAGAGGCAGTAGAGAGAGAAGCTGGACAGCTTCTATTCTACTGCTGACCCCGGGCAGATGTGGTAAGGCCTGCAGCACATCACAGACTACAGGACCACCACCAGCACCATCAGCTCCAAAGACAGCCTGCCTGATGACCTCAACACTTTCTACACCTGCTTTGAGACCTCCAGCTGCAGCACAGAGAGGAGGCACACACACACCTGGACCACCCAACCCCCCTCCTCCCCACCAACAGTCTCATCAGGCCAGGTACACAAAGCTCTGAGGAATATCATCCCCAGGAAGGCAGCAGGACCAGACAACATCCCTGGGCGGGCCCTCAGAGTATGTACCAATGAGCTGGCTGATGTTTTCACCGCTATCTTCAACCTTTCTCTCAGCCAGAGCACTGCTCCCTCCTGCTACAAGACCACAACCATCGTCCCTCTTCCCAAGAAGAGCCCACCCACCTGCCTGAATGATTACAGGGCAATAGCACTCACTCCAATCATCTCAAAGTACTTTGAGAGAGTGGGACTGGCCCACATTCAGAGCAGTATACTGGACCCCCTGCAGTATGCCAACAGGTCCACCTCAGATGCCATCGCTTCTGCCCTCCATTATACCCTCTCCCACCTGAAAAACAAAGACTCCTACATCAGGATGCTCTTTGCTGACTACAGCTCTGCCTTCAACATGGTCATCCCACACAAACTCACCCATAAACTGTCCACACTTGGTTTGCACCCCACCCTCTGTGACTGGCTCCTTGACTTCCTGATTGGCAGGCCCCAGACTATCAGGATTGGTAATAGGACTTCAGCCAGCATTATCACAAACATTGTCACCCCACAGGGATGTGTCCTCGGCCCCATCCTCTACATCCTGTTCACCCACGACTGTCGCCTCCCACAAAGACATCATCCTGAAGTTCGTGGATGACACCACAGTGATAGGACACGTCACTGGCAGAGACGAAACGGCCTACAGGAGGGAGGTGGCCAGTCTGGTGTCATGGTGTGAGGACAACAACCTCAACATGGACAAGACAAAGGAGATGATAGTGGACATGAGGAAGGAGAGGAGATCTCATCAGCCACTGTTCATCTGGGAGTTTGAGGTGGAGAGGGTGAGCAGCTTCAAATACCTGGGTGTTCACATTAGTGAGGACCTCACGTGGATACCTAACACCACACAACTGGTTAGGAAGGCTTAACAGTGGCTGTACTGTCTGAGGAGGCTGAGGAAGTTTGATATGTCACCCAAGATCCTCAGCAACTTCTGCAGCTGCTTGATTGAGAGCATCCTGACCAACTGCATCACTGTGTGGTACGGCAGCACTACGGCTATGGACCGCAAATGCCTGCAGAGAGTGAAGAAGACTGCTGAGAGGATCACCAGAACTCCACTTCCCTCTCTGCAGAGCATCTACCACTGCAGAGTCCACAGGATAGCTGCCTCCATCCTCAAAGACCCCACCCACCCCCAGCATGGACTGTTCACACTTCTACCCTCAGGCCAGAGGTACAGAAGTGTGAAATGCAGGACTGTCAGATTAAAGAACTCTTTCTTTCACACTGCCATCAAACTCTTGAACAGCTGACAGGAATTTATAACCATGGACTACCTCCCTGTAAACTGTCCTTGACTGTTTACATCTGTTTACATTTGTTTGCACACTACTGCCCTTTTTTGCTGCTACATTCTATCATTACCTTTTTTTTTATTATACTGCCTATTTTGCACTACATTACCATTATTTTGTACCATACTGGGGTTTTTTTGCTTTTATTTTGCACTATATTGCCTTTACTTTGTATTATTTCTTCCACCTAGTTATTGTTGCAATTTGGCATTCATGGTGGATGGCAAACTAAGAATTTCATTGTGCAAGAGGACATGTTCATTACTGCACATATGTCAATAAACACTTTGAAATTTGAATTTGAAATTCTTGTCCAGCACTGTTGCCAGATCGGGGTCCATGTGGACCCTATTGATCCATGTCATGTTAATTGGAGCATATTTTTATGCCGGATGCCCTTCCTGCTGCAACCCTACCATTCCTGGGCTTAGAAAGCAACCATTCACGCACATATTCACACCTATGGACAATTTAGAGTCGCCAGTTAACCTTTGGACTATGGGGGAAACCGGAGCACCCGGAGGAAACCCATGCAGACACAGGGAGAACATGCAAACTCCACACAAAAAGGCCCCCATCAGCCACTGGGCTCGAACCCGGAACTTTCTTGCTGTGAGGCAATAGTGCTAACCATTACACCACCATGCTGCCCCCAATGTACACAAACTACAAAATCTACAAAGTCAAATCTAGGGAAGATATCCAGGCAAGGGCAGCATCGGTTGTTCTGTCCAGTTTGTTGAATCCCCCAATGAAACTCCGTATGTAACAATCATTCAAAATGTGATGAATTGTCTGGTCTTGGTGGCCACAGTCACAGGCAGAGCTGTCTGCCATCCCCCATTTATGCAGACAGTGTTCTGTTCTTGTGTGAAGGGTGCATATGCAGTTCAGTGTTTGCCACTGCTTGCAGGGGAGGTTGAAACCATTTGGCTTCACTGTAAGATCTGTAATGGTGGTGTGGTCCCAGTTGGAGCTGGCATCTGCCCATGCCATTCTGTCTTGACATCAAAGTTGTCCAGAGATTCAAAAGACAACCAGAGAAGCTTACAAGACTTTAACCACATGGTCAGCAGGTTGTAGTGGTCATCATGAAAGGGAAGGTTAAGGTTGGTCTCAATGGCTCTTACTCAATGATCACTATCAATTCAGTGATTAAATTAAATTATAAAAGTTAAACTATTCACTGAAATAAAATAAGGTTGAAGTCTTCTTGGTGGCAGAAAAACATAGATTTATTGCTGCAAGGCAGAATTCAAAGTACAACAAAATGTTCATCCAGATGAAGGCTTGTACAGAGAATTACTGAAAGCAAAATGCACAGCAAACAAAAACAAACTGAACTGTCAATTGCTGGTAACCTTCTTTTTTTATATATTTTCTTGGTGACCCCTCCTGTTTCCTAGATGCTGTTTCAGTAGTTTCTAATCAACATCCCCTTCTCTATTTCACTTGTTTTCCACCATTATCTAGCATTTTCACATCTTATCCCATGCTCATGTTTCAAGCTTTTCCCACCATTACAACTTTCCATAGTTATTTTCTGTCAATCACACCTGCTACTATGCTTTTTTCACATGAGAAACAACTCTCCCCTCCTTCCATTATAACTTGTTCTCATGTGAACTATGATTCTTTTCCCTTTCTTTTTCTTCCCTTATAATTTCTTGATATCTAACTGATATAAAAATACTGTATATGCCTTCTAACAAGATTTGCTTTTTGGTGTTATATTTTTCCGTAATTTTCCTTCCACATTTCCCCCTTTATGGTTAAGTCATAACACCTCCAGGAAACAGATTGGGTACACCTTTTTATAATACACAGCATAGCTCAGTTTAAGCTTAATCACAACGTTAATATGGTACAACCAATAACAACAACAACAATACCTAAACAGGGGCTGTGGTGGCTGAAAAACTCCAATTTTTCTCTTTTTGCCTAATTATTAGGCGGCATGGTGGTGTAGTGGTTAGCACAGTTGCCTCACAGCAAGAAGGTTCCAGGTTCAAACCCACGGCTGGCGAGGGCCTTTCTGTGTGGAGTTTGCATGTTCTCCCCGTGTCTGCGTGGGTTTCCTCCAGGTGCTCCGGTTTCCC
>JAOANJ010000021.1:4129842-4144713 GCA_026413345.1 Ariopsis seemanni
ATCATGCATGCAAAAATAAAATGTTTTGAAAAATGCTGATTATTATTATTATTATTATTATTATACTAGTGCACGTTTGAACATGTTATATATATATATATTCTTTAAAATGCAGGAAAAAGCAGTGATTTTGAAAACATATATATATATATGTTTATGCCAAGTTGCATTCTGGCACGTTTTTATACTCAGCATCCTGATAAAAGCACTGCTAAGCCATAATAATCATAATAATAAAGTGTGTTGGAGGACGCTTGTACAAGTTGACCCATAAACGAGCTGTATATGAATTGGCTATTTCAAACACAGAAAAGAAAGCTATATGAAACCTGTATGAATTATACACAAGTAAATAAATACATACATACATCCATCCAATATTAAATAAACTCATGAAATGAAGTCTATGAGCTCGAGGATGTGGTAAAGAGATGAGTTTGGGAACACCTGTGTGTCATTCCTACTTCACCTTTCACACACTGCTGTCTCACTCTTTCCCACTCCATATTATTATTATTATTATTATTATTATTATTGAATCACGATGCAGTTGATAAAAATCTACAGTCTTCACGCACATGAGATCAATCCCAGGAAGCTAAAGCGCACGAGGACATGTTAAACACAGACCAATAAAAATAGAGCGTCCAAAATAAATGTGTGCGCGCGCCGAGCAGCGTGACGCGTCTTCCGTCCTTCCTCCGCTCTGCATTACACACACAGCGATTCACAGCGCATTCGGAGACACACATACCAGGCAGGCGACGTTAAAGCGCAGTCCTATCCATATCTACAGAAGAAAAAATAAAAATAAATCAACAAAAATAAAAACACGCCGTTCAATCTCTCTCTCTCGATTCCACCGGCAGTCAGCAAGTCGAGCCTCCGGTGCGCGCTCCCGACCGCTCAGGTTCCGATACCGCTGCCTGTCGCTCTGCTGCGCGCTCCCGACATCACTGCTCGGGTCTCTGCTGCGCGCTCCCGACTCCACCACCGCCACGCGCTACAAACTACTGTCCCTCTTTGGTAGTCATGGCAACTAGGCTCCTAACATCCTTCCACTGCTGCCGAGCCACATTCTACAGCAGCTAATGCAGCCCCATCCCCAAACACCGGAAAGCAAGCTCTCTGCATCCAGAAATAAAATCAAAAGAACACGTTCTTCATTGCAGTTTTACCCTATGATAATCTTCCATGTTTGGGTCTTAATGATCTCATAAGACCATCCGGAATTTACACGAAATGTGCAAACATGTCCTCCATAGCCTCCAGGTTTTATTTCATGAACACTGTTTTCTCATCTCTAGCCGCTTTATCCTGTTCTACAGGGTCGCAGGGAAGCTGGAGCCTATATGGAGCAGGGCTGACACATAGACACAGACAACCATTCACACCTACGGTCAATTTAGAGTCACCAGGTAACCTAACCTGCATGTCTTTGGACTCCGGACTACCTCCGGAGCACCCGGAGGAAACCCACGCGGACAACATGCAAACTCCGCACAGAAAGGCCCTCACCGGCCATGGGGATCGAACCCAGGACCTTCTTGCTGTGAGGCGACAGCGCTAACCACTACACCACCGTGCCGCCCTAATCCAATCCACTCTTTCGTAAATTTTGTCTAAATGATCAAAAAGTGAATGAAAATGCTCATTTTTTTGCTTTGCTAATCTATCATCACTGATCGATGTTAGTTCAGTTAAAAGGAGGAAGTCTTAAAATCAGCAGAGATTTGAGAAATTTATTTCATTTTAGAAGTGATTTTTTTTCCATGTTTAGCCATGTTTTCGATATCTGCAAATGAATGAATAAAACAATCTACACTCACTGGTCACTTTAATAGGAACTTGTTCTTGATTCTAAGATTCCTGTTCTTGGCCAGGAGGATTAGAACCCAATGTGGTCTTCTGCTTTTGCATGTTGAGATGCTTTTCTGCTCACCACGGTTGTAAAGAGTGATTATATGAGTTACTATATCCTTCCTGGCAGCTCAAATCACCTCGAATCTGGCCATTTCCCTCTGACCCTCTCCTATCAACAAGGCATTTGTTTCTACCCACGGAACTGTCGCTCACTCACTCAAAAAATGTTTCTCGCACCATTCTGTGTAAACTCTAGAGACTGTTGTGTGTGAAAACCCCAGGAGATTTCTCAGCAGTTTCTGAAATACTCAAACCTCATACTCATCTGGCTCAAACCAACACCCATACCACAGTGAAAGAAAGTCACACTTTGAGATCACAATTTTCCCCATTCTGATATTTGAACATTGTGAATGTTAACTGAAGTTCTTGATTTGGATCTGCATGATTTGATGCATTGTGCTGCTGTCAAGGGATCGGCTGATTAGAGAACTGCATCGAGCCGCTGCAGGTGGTTGGGTGTTCCTAATAAAGTGGCCAGTGAGTAGCTATATCAGTTGTCTGTAGAATAGGCATGTAACAATTCACCCAATTCATAATTTTATTTGATTAATGAATATTGGGTTCACAGTCTGATTTTCTCACAGTATTTTTGAAAAAAAAAATTAAGAAAGTTTTCTGACCAAAAAAATAGTTTATTTTCATACTGTTTATCAATTAAATTATTCTTTTTTATTTAAAAAAACAACAACTTTTGTTTCACTTTCTTAATAACCAACCAATTATAATTATTTACCAACTTTTGTGAAGGTCAGAGTAGTACAATACAACAGCTTTATTTAGCAAAAATATTACTTTTGTTAAAAATGAAAATGTTAATAATAAATAGTCCTTTTCTTAATAAGCTGTTATAAACATTTGTACTTCCTCCATTTGCTTCTCTTTTCTTTATCTATCAGCAGTCTGTAAAAAGAGAGCTCGGATTTCTTGTTAAATCTATTTGTACACAATCACACAACAGCTCTTTCACATTTTAGATCTGATTTTTGTGTGTTTTCGTGGCATTAGAGCTGTGTTACTTCCGCCTATGGTGAAGTCACACACATTCCCTCTACTGTACATTATTGCACCCTCTGCTGTCTAAACAACACAATTACAGCTAGGAAAAACTAAGATTTGAGACTGGTGAGGGAATGACTGTTTATAGCTATAAACATAACTTTAACTATAAACTTATAAAACTTACATGTTGTTCTTTTCTAACAAAATTGCAATCATTGCCAAATTGATGTGTTATAAGAGAACTGGATTTCAAAATGTAGCTTTTGGTTGCACCTTTGCTTTTAAGAAACATTTGGGGTTGAATTTAAAGTGACACAGGCGTGTCGATGTGCCGGTTCAGGAATCATTTAATCCACTCCCCTTTCTGAATTGTTTGAGCTGATACCCATCCCCACAGCTGGTATGCATCTTGTTTCAATACATTTTATTTCCTAATGTGGGGTGTCCTAACCACGTGTTCGTCTGTTTACAAACCGCTCGCTCAGCAGCCAGTTCGGAAAAGTCATGTGAGGTCATGTACGAGTCAGAGGTCGCGACCGCTGAGCCACAGCAAACATGGCGGATCGCCCAGATCGAACGAAGACTCTTAAATCGAGACAAAAAAAGACAATTTTAAGGACGTATCTGACACTGTCAGAGGCAAAACGCACCAGACAAGCTGAGTAAATATTGCTGGCCAGCTTTCTCGATGGAGGGCTGAAAAGGCAAAAACAAATACAGCACCTGATGACAACTTTGTCAAGATGCTGCTGGACAGCTGAGTGACAAAAGACTTAGAGTTAGAATTGAAATATTCCAAATCTAAACGCGCCTGTGAGCTCGAAGGCTCTCGAGCGCTCACTTCTGTGTCGGAGGCCGCTAGTTCTGCCATGTTTGTTGCGACCTCACTCATTATAATATTATAATGAGGATAAACTTCGGCCGTTTCCGTACCCAAGTGTAAACATTAGTGTGTGGTGTTTTCCAGCTCGTTCTCCTTCACAGGCATGAGGCAGCAGGCAATACAGCGTGTGATTCAAGGACCTAGGGGTTATTCTAGCTCCAAAGGGTACTATTCATCTTTTTAACACATCGACCTGTGTCACTTTAAATTATCCCCCCCAACCCAAAAAGGTTTTGCTAACTGTATGAATAAATCCCCAACCCCACCTTCCTCTGGTAAGCTTTGCACGCTAGAATATGATTGGATTTTATACGTTATGATGCAACACTCGCCTTTCAGGTGTTTAATACTAGCTCCTATTTTCCAATTGACATTTTTACCTCGCCTAAAAGACCTAATCATAAAAACGTTTTACGAAATTTAGCATGGTTTTTAAGGGACTCTTGAAACTAAGACCAAACTGAAAAGTGTGTAAATTTGTCCGCTTCAAAGATAATAAAGAGCTCATCATAAAGATCATATTTGTGTACTATTTAATCTCTATTTAATATGACATTATTTTAGGACAGAGATGCATTACAATTAAAGCAATTATTTGCCATATTTGGAATTTGTTCATTTATTTCGAGCCAATTTTACAATCAGTGTTCACTTGGTGCATCACTGTATACGTGGCACTATTTGACTTTATACAGCTATGGAAAAAAAATTTCAGAGCTCACCTTTAATGGTGGTCACCATTAAAGGTGGTCTCTTAAGCTTTTTTCCCCCTACAGCAGTATATTATGATCAAACATTTGCCTTGGCTTCAAGTAATTTTAAGCCATCATGGAAATGAAAAATGGCCCACAAGTGACACTCTGATCAACAAGGACAACATCATGCAAGGCCCTGGTAGGGTTCCAGCTATCAGGCTGCATCAAACTACATTAGTGTAAAGATAAAAACCATAACCACATGCGGCAAACGCAAGCGACAACTCGCAGCAAGCCATAAAAACCAATTACATGTTTGCCTGACATTAACGGGTGCTCCAAGACAGCTAGTCTAAATGAAGACCACACGCTGAGATGACACGCTCCAGCTGTAGAAGTGTGTCCAAATATCACATGGAGGTATGTTTAATTGTCCCAGCGCCTCATGATACATTCGTTATCCTGCGATTTCAAAACATGTGAGAGATACTATAAGAAGTGTTTATAAGAAAAAAAAGTCTGAAACAAAAACCTCAAAGCCACATTACGTAATTAGGTTGGAGTAAAGAAGCTTGGTTTATCCAGTGACAGCAGCTCAACAAATCATCTGTCATCCTTTGAAAGGAAAAATGGCAGACACTTAGCTTAGCTACAGTACATCAATGTGTACCAGATGTACAGCTGTTTAACTACAGCGTTTTAATTGCGCTCACAACACATCGCAGCCATCTGTTCATCAGAGAAGGAGAAGAATTCCCGGAGTCCCTGATGTAAGATATTCCAAATATAAATACAATTTCCTTTGTCCTCACAGCTCTCACCTGTCAAACGAAGTGTCAGAGACACTACCGAAAGAATATTAAAAGATGGATAGTATCGTTCTGCCAATGTCTTATTATCAGCCTTTATGGATGGAAAGAGAGTTAGACGTTCTGGAATTTTAAGCCTTTATTCGTCACATGTTTGAGCACAGTGAAATTCTTTCCCTGTATTTAACCCATCTTGGGATGTGATCACACATACACCCAGAGCAATGGGCAGCTGTGCTGCAGTGCCTGGGGAGCAGTTGGGTGCCTTGCTCAAGGGCACTTCAGCCATTCCTGCTGGTCCAGGGAATCAAACTGGTGGCCTTTTGGTCCCAAAGCTGCTTCTCTAACCTTTGGGCCAGATGTTGAAGGCTGAAGCAAAGTAGAAGTGTGCTCAGTCAGACCTTGGCTTATTTCCAAAAAATTATGTAAATTTGCATATCTTAATAATAACAAAAGGAATGTTGTAATTTCTTTGGAAAATATTTCTGCAGGGTTTCTAGGATTGTATATGGGGGAGGTGGAGCTTATTAGCAAATTTACACCGTGAGCTGGCCTAGTGGTTAGCGTGTCCGCCTCTCGATCAGGAGATCGCGAGTTCTACTCACAGCTGGGTCATACCAAAGGCCATCATAAAAAATAGTACCTACTGCCATCTGGCAAAGCATACTGCAATACAGATGCAAGTGGGGAGTCAAACTCTCATGGTAACCAGTGGACTAGCCCCCCACTGTAACCCTAGCTGTATAGGCGAGAGGCCGAGGGCTACGGAAACAGAGATCAGCGCCGGCCAATGCACCTTAAGGGCCTGGTCAATACTGGGATGGGAGACTGCCTGGGAAGACCAGGGCATGGCACAGGAAAGACTTTAAACTTAGACTTATTAGCAATTCAATTATGATTTTCTGGAAGTTTCTTTTGGAGGTTCAATCCCCAAGACCTCTTCTATCGAAGAGCCATTAAGTAACATGCACTGAACTTGCATTTATATAAATTATAAATGCAAAAAATAAAAAGGCTTGCATTTAGAAATCAGGCTTCTTTCTTTTGAAGAATTTCATCATTAACTATATCACACAAAATGTGGTAGGCTTTAGACTCTTGGAAAGAAATTGGATCTTGTTTTCTAAAGAGGTTCTACTTGGAAGCTTCTCCTTTTACACTTTGTTATAGGAATTTAAGTTTGTTCCCAACAGGAAAATCCAAATAATCTTTTGTTGAGTGACACAGTAGTGAAATAGTTTGCACCGTCACCTCAAAGCAAGAAGATTCTGGGTTCGAACCTGCTGGTTGACTGGGGCCTTTCTGTGTGGAGTTTGCAAGTTCTCCTTGTGCCAGTATGGGTTTCCTTTCTGTTCTTCAGTTTCCTCCCACAGTCCAAAGACATGGTCAACTGGTTAGTCTAAATTACCCATAGGTGTGAATGTGAGTGTGAATTGCTGTCTGTCTCTCTTGGTTAGCCCTATTATAGACTGTCAACCTGTCCAGAGTGTACCCTGCCTCTCGGCCACAGTCAGTTGGAATTGGATCCAGTTCACCGGCAATTTGCAATGGATTAGCGGCATCATTCATTTTCAATATGGTCAATGTTGTGATAAATCAGGAGACTCACCCAGGAATACTGGGCGTGAGATGGGAATATACCCTGGATGAGATGACAGTCCATCTCTGGACACCATGTGTATGGATTCATACACTCAAGACTTTCTTCCACAACATTTTTTTCTGTTAATTCTTTTTCTTCTCTTTACCCACCCACAGATTCCAGGTTCCTCCTGGGGGATCCCCAGACATTCCCAAGCCAACTGTGAGAGAGAATCACTCCAGCTGGTTCCTGATTTGCCCTGGAGTCTCCATTCAGTAGGACAGCCTGATACTCTCTGTGACAGGAACCAACCAGGGGTTTCCTTTTAAGGTAACCAACCACCTGAACTGGCTCCTCTTGATTCAAAGGAACATTAGTTCTATTCCAAGGCTCACCCATATTTTCAAGCTCTGGACCTTGTCACAGAGAGTAAGCCCAGTGACCCTGTAGAGGACCCCTCATTTCTATTGCCAGGTACATGAAAGAATCACTGCATTTTGGAGGCAAAGCAGTCAAGGTTTAACTGGAGGGGTTTCCGGTTATTCCATGTTTTACAGGCAATAGTCAACCAGTTTTGGTGAAGTTGTTTCCATTTTCTTACACAACTGAAAGTACGCTTAATTAGTGAATGCAATACAATAAGTGTAACTCGATACCCCATCTCATCTTACGACATATTTATGGTTCACCAGAATACTCTGGATTTTGGACCTTCCTTTGTCTGAAAATCTCATTTCAGCTGAATTTCTCAGAACTCCAACCGGGCTTCTATGTGGGGCTGAACAGAGGTGTGACCTTGATCCAGGGATGACGACTTAACCCTTATTTACCTCTAGGGTTAACCATTTGTGATAGGGAGGTGGCGGGGGGGGGGGTGTTCTAATAATAGGGCCACATATCTTGGTACAAACCCTTCCACATGTGAAGTTTGTGAAAGGGAAACTAAAGTTTCCCCAAAAACAGAGCTGATTGAAACAGACTGATGTGCAAAGCCAGTGAACAATCAGTCTCAATACTTTTAAATAGGATATGCATGAAGGGCAAGTTTTAAACCATTTAAACAATTTCCAACCATATATAATGAATGGAAGGTCATTAATTTGCCCCGTATGCCTATGTTCACACATGGGTATTGAAAAAGAAATGTGGGAAAATATTGGCATGGCTGTAGCAACCATAAAGCCAAGAGGGTCTCCTTGGGCCTGATGTCATCACCTTCCTTGATGTGAGTGCTTTCAAAGTGATCATTCATACCTCCGTCATATCCACCCACCACTGGAAAAGTGGGTGGTTCACAAACTTTGACCAGTGCTACCAGTTTGCACTATTAAATCACTACAGATTCAGTGGCACATCTGGTCTTGAGTCAAACAAAACACATTACACAACTCTTTGTTTCAGTCCCTGTAGCTGATCACATTAAGTTGTAGACCTGATTTGAATATGTATTTTTTTCCGAGATGGTTGGAAAGCAATCACCACTCAAATTTACATGTAGGCGTATTGTATGGTGCATACCAGATGCGTTGTACTATACCAAAAACGGACACACACACACACTAGTTGTGTTCTTTTAGATAATTAATGGGGGTAAACTGGGGGGAGGGGGGAGAGAATTTCTTTGGCATTGGACTGTTGCTGAATGAATCATCAAGAACCAGGGCAGGACAATGAAAACAGACAGGTTTGCCAAAAAATTTGGCTACATTCCTTATTACTCATTCAGCAGAACTGCAAGTGTCCCAAATTTTTCTGCCAAATATATTTGATGGTTGAACATTCAGATTCCCAAAATCCTAGATCCTAATTTGATCTGTGGTAACCCCACAACCTAAAACCAGGTCTACAAGAGTCTAAAACTCAAAGCCAAGAACCGAAAAACAGATTTTTCTCTTTTTTTTTTTTTAACGTGCAATTCTGTCCAGATGTTATGTGACCCCACTTTGAGAACCAAAACTCAAGCCTAGCATTGGCTGGGTGCTCGGGATTCCAGGAATAATTCCAATGATGGACTCAACCAACCTGGATGGAATTTTTACTTCTTGGATCATCTGACGGAATTCACCATAAAGGGCCAATGGTAATGTTTTTGCTATCTACTGACAGCTGCAAACTTTTCATTCAGAGCAATACCATCTTCATTTTACAAGGATGTGTAAATATAATTTTGCCAAGAATAATTTCAGATGATGGACATCTTTGCAGACTAAATCTTATCCATCTTTTATTCTTATAGATGCTAGGAAGAAGAATAAAACCCAAACAGACCCATAAAACTTTGTACACAGAGTTGCAGCAGGTCTGTGTGTGTGTGTGTGTGTGTGTGTGGCAGCTTCAGAGATGCTTTTACGAGGATGTTGTGCCTTTAAAGTCGTCACTTTTGTGCCAAAGAATTCCATTAAGGCAAAGCTACTAATGTCCATTTGTCTTGATCGACTGTAGGACTCAGGGTTCAGGTGATACGGGGTAAGCCTTCCATGTCAGGACTCACACAAGGTTGATACACTCCCTGAAACTCAATTAATCTATTAATGTGACACAATGGAACATTGGATATGAAAGCACAACTGCTCAGGTATACTCACCTTTCGCCTGTGATTAATATCTCCGGGAACTGAGCCATGGCATTTTTTTTCTTATGTCACATAAATACAGTGCATTTGGTTCCTGCACATAAGTAGTAGCACTGCAGTGTGTGTATGGTTTCTGGGGGGAAACCATGGCCTAATGGTTAGAGAAGCAGCTTTGGGACTAAAAGGTCATCAGATTGATTCCCTGGACCAGCAGGAATAGCTGAAGTGCCCTTGAGCAAGGCACCTGCTCCCCAGGCTGTATGTTGTACATCACTCTGGATAAGAGCATCTGCCCAATGCCTATAATGTAATGTAACGTATGGTGGAGTACCAAACACAACCTTTTTTTTGCTAGACTGCGAGCAAAGTGTTTAAACTAACCATCTCCTGATGCAAGTGAGGAACTGTCAAGACAATGGAACAAAGCATGTGCCCTTCAAAAACATCGTTTGTATTTTTCAATGCTATACTGTTGACTGAAGCCTGAGAACCTCCTCATCCCTCTCTCTTTCCTTCTAGCCAGATTCCTAAACAAGCAAACTGGTACCAGACTCCAGTCTGCAAAAATAAACCCCAAATCATCCATTGTTTCCGCATGCGTGAAGTGCAATGTTGGTCCTGAATTCCACAATTAAGTTGGAATGTCAGTGAACGTTTGCAGCACTGCCTTCAGTTAGTCTCCCTGGAAGTAGCACAATCAACAGAAAACAAGCAATCACCCGAGGAGCTCATCTCCCATTTTCTGCCACTCACGTTTTTCGTCCTCCTCCTCCTCACACTCTGCACCTTGGCACCCTCTCAAACCGTCTCTCGAAGAAACAATCTTTATCCCATCAGTTGTAATATTTCAATCTCATGCTCAGCCTTTGCCAGCTGCTGATTTCTGTAACTGGACCAGATGCCTGATGATAAATGACCCCTTGATGATTGCAATGGGATAAGTTTCAGCAGAAAAATACGAGTGTTTTTTTCAAGTCTGATGTCACCTAGCAGCCCGCACACAGAGTCACTCAAAGTACTTAAGGAATGTAAGTGGAGACAATTGTCTGGACTGGACTGGGTTCAATTCAAGCGACTAATAGAAAACACTGTTGTTCCCTTGATAAACCTAATCAGTAGAGAAACGCAAGGGATTTCAACAGACAAGAAGGCAGGAGAGTCACTCGCTGTGATCTTTTTTGCACGTTTCAGACTGTCTAGTCATCCCTAATTACAAGCTGTTTTTGGAAAAATAATTGAATAAAGCTGCAGAATAAAACATTAGCGCTATAAATGTGTTACATTTAACCTGGCAAGCCAACTCTTAATATTCTCTGGACATTCCTCGACAATAATACGTGCTCTACCTCAAATTCTGCTTCTATAAGGTGGAACAAATCTTCCACCTTAAAGCAAAGTGAACATGGTAGCTTTCAAACATGGCTATCTTTACAATATTAGCAACAGCTGCTGAACTACAGAAATCCAGTACAGAGCTAGCCAAAGTTGAACCAGACGGTTGAAGAGAAATTGTAAACATCATGTGCTTTCTCCCCATCCCCAATGACCTCGGGTCATTTTTTTTTCTTTAGCTAAGACACTTGTTGTCAACCTTAAAAAATGCTAGTATTGTCACTAACAACCACAGGCTAGAATGCTTCCTCAGAGGAAAAATATATTTAGATCTTTAGAGCTGGAAGGAAGGCAAGGCTGGCACTATGAGACTATTAGTAGCAGATTGAGTAGACTGACAGATGACTATGAACTATAACTGAATGAGGATATAATGGTCACCATTGCTACATGGTAAACATGGTGAACTGGGTGAAAGAAAAATTGGGAAAACATCTATGGAGCTTTTTGTTACTGAACAAGGCATATGGCTTTTTCTCCAGAGTGTAGGGTGATTCATGGACCTGTGAAATAGCCAGAAAGCTGTATTCCAGTGGAATGCAAAAGCACAGCTATGTCCCACTTGGAATGCCAAGGATGGTGATGTTTTTTTTTGGAAATGACTTGCCAAGTTGGCTCGGTTCCACTTGTCATATGTCTAAAAGTTACTCAGGGCACAAGTGAAAGTTTCTACAAAACCTATTACACTTAAAACCACAAGAAAATTCCCATACTCTGGAGAGTGACGTCAATCTCGCCCTAGTTCTTAGTAAAGAGCTAGTGATGAATGCCAGTACAATCAACTTCAACATAAAATGAGTTTCACTGTGAATTATTCTCAAACATGGCATGGAAAAAAGAAATAACTCATTTGACAGAATTGACACCTAAAGCTTACCTTAAATGTGAGGCAGGATTGAAGCATGTCTTGGTGACGTCTGTAATATTGGGGTTACAGCAGTCATCTTTATCGTAGGCAAAGTTATCCCAGTTGCATTCTGGATCACACACACCATTGCCTGGCTTATGCTCAGCACAGCGGGCTCTGGGCTTGCAGTATCCAGCATCGAAACCGGTCAGGGTGTGGTTACACTCAGGATCGCAGTCCTCATCACCCACTTTACTGATATCGCAGTTGGCTAGCACCAACCGGGAACGCAGCGTGGAGTTGCTAACATTATGAATTGTCAGCTCCCAAGTGATGTTGTACATGCTGAAGGCTTCATTCAGTTCCTGGTGCTGCAGATAGATCTGCTGATCGGTCACAGTGGGTCTACGGTACTCATCATCGTATACGTTGATCACACGGTAGCGCACCGTCTTGGGTCTCCGGAAGGTCCAGAAGTGGTTGTAGTTGCGCACAACCTCCACATTATCACACACTGTCTGCCCACAAGTCGGCGGCTCTAGGGTTGTGTCCAGCGAGGTCAGCCCAGCTCGAGGGCCTTCATCTGGTTGAGGGAAATTCCCATCCTTCACCACCAACCACTTGCGCTCAGGATGCTCAAAGTTCTCCCGGATGATGAGGTCTGCTTGATAGTGAGAGTACTCGTGGCCATGCATGTCCTTTATGATTTGGTGCTGGGAGAGGGCTTGACGCCACAGAGTCAATCGCTCAATAGAACCTCGGTAGTTATGGTTCAAGGCATTTCCGCCCACCATCAACACCTTGGGATTCAGATCAGATTACATTCCAATGCATTCATTTTTTCAAGCCAGAAACACTTTAATTCAGGCCTGTTGTTACTACTATTGACTCAAGAAATACCTGGTGTGATGAAGATACCACAATTGACAAGACATATGGTATAGAGCACAACATTCAATTGGCTAAAATGTTATTGCTAATCCTATCAGTATAAACAGGGCCTGGAGAGAGAAGTCATTGACCTACCTTACACTTCTTAGTAAGAGAGCAGAAGACATCTCCAGACTGTTCTCTGCTAACAGCAGTCTGAGCACCATTCACAAACAGTCTCATATAAATGCCATCGTATGTGATTGCCACGTGGGCCCAGTGGCCAGGCAGGTAACGGCTGTTGGAGTGGATGGAGGTGACCTTATGTGCACGATCTGTCTTGAGAGAGAAGAAGAAGCGAGGATCTCGATTGCCTTGCTCACTAATCGTCTTGATACCCAGCAGCCAACCCCGATCGCTCGAAGCATAGAAACACTTATCAAAGAGACCTGTGTGAGAGAAAATAAGTAGGACATTGGATCAGACATGAACATTATCTTGGTCACAAACTATGCTGTAATCTAAAGAGTGGAAAACATCTCCAGGATTGAGAAAGTACAGCGATCAAAGAGTGAATATAAACATGAAGGGAGAACTGTTAGCTTGCCCAATATCATATCGTATCTCATTTCAAGAGTGGTGTTCATAGGTCTGTATGGTACCTACATAAGCCCTTTATAACAACAGTCATGAGACAACATAAATGTAAGTAAAGTGTATTTCAAAAGAAGATGGTTGTGATATGTGATAGCTGACTTCCTAGCTTCTTTGCTTAAACTTCAGGTATGTCCGAGTCATTCACACCTGCAGGAAAGATCTTTAAAAACATTTATGCTGGTTGGTTGACATGGTGGTGCAGTGGTCAGCACTGTCACCTCACAGCAAGAAGGTTCCGGGTTCTCGCGGCCAACTGGGTCTTTCTATGTGGAGTTTTCATGTTCTCTCCCTGCCTGTGTGGGTTTATTCTCACAGTCTGAAGACATGAGGGTTAGGTCAACTAGTTACTCTAAATTGCCCATGAGCATGAATGGTTGTTCATCTCTGTGTTAGATTGGTGACTTGCCCAGGGTGTACCCTGCCTTTCACCCAAAGTCAGCTTGGATTGGCTCCAGCTTACCCCATGACCCGAATGGAAAAGCAGTATAGAAGATAATGGATGGATGGTGTGATGTGTGAGAATTCTGTGAGATGGCAGGAATGAAACAGTTCCACTGATAGGACAAGACCTTCTGGTAGCTTTTGTACTGTAGATAGATCATCAGGTCAGGGTATTACCTGGTCAGGGTAGTGGATCTGGAGTCTATCCTGGGAATACTGGTTGCAAATTGGTGTAGTGGTTAGCACAATCACCTCACAGCAAGAAGGTTCTGGGTTTGAGCCCAGTGGCTGATGGGAGCCTTTCTGGGTGGAGTTTGCATGCTCTCCCTGTGTCTGCATGGGCTTTCTCCTACAGTCCAAAGGCATGCAGGTAGGCTAATTGGCTACTCTAAATTACCCATAGGTGTATGTGAATGGTTGTTTCCCAAGCCCAGAAATGAGATGGTTGCAGCAGGAAGAGCATCTGGTGTAAAACTATGTTCCAATTCATATGACATGTTGCCCTGACCTGGCAACAGTACTGGATAAGGAGGAAGAAGAAGAATTCCATCTACTAATGGGAGGAAACCAGAGAACCCAGAGGAACCCCACTGGGAGAATATGCAAGAATGCAAGACTCTGCACTGACAATAACAGAGTTCAGGGTCAAAACAGAAACCTTTGAAGTGCACAATCATGTCACCTGGCCTACGTTTATGCCCCACATTACTTTAAAAGTGGATAATTGTTTTAGTTATTGAGTCGCCTATTGTTAAAGTTGATGGACGGTTTGTTTTGGCAGACAAATAATAATAATAATTCTTCTTCTTCTTTTGGCTGCTCCCGATTAGGGGTCGCCACAGCGTCTCCATTGCTCCCTGGCTTCCGCATCCTTCTCTACCACACCCGCCACTTTCATGTCCTCTCTCACCACGTCCATGTATCTCCTCTTTGGCCTTCCTCGTTTTCATTTGCCTGCCAGCTCCATCCTCAACATTCTCCTTCCCACATGCTCTGCATCTCTTCTTAGGATGTGCCCGTACCATCTCAGGCTCATCTCTCTTAGCTTAATTCCCAAGCTCTCCACATGCGCTGCCCCTCTGATGTGCTCGTTCCTTATCCTGTCCAACCTTGTCACTCTCATCGCAAACCTTAACATCCTCAACTCCGCCACCTCCAACTTTGCCTCCTGTCTCTTCGTTAAGGGTACGGTCTCCA
>JAOANJ010000021.1:4512678-4523976 GCA_026413345.1 Ariopsis seemanni
TGATCAGTTCATCTTCTGCTCACTTAACTATTTACAGTAACAGACATTTTCAGTAAGGGTGCCCAAACTTTTGCATGCCACTGTAAATGTGATATTTTTACATGTCCGCATGCCTCCCTGCTATAGATAACACACAGTATACTGTATCTTTTACAGCAACAAAAACTGGCAGCACAGTTATTCGTAATATCCTGTAGAATTAAATGAAATAAACAGTAATTTACTATAACCATTATTGCAATTTTGTGTACATTTAATGTCATTTTCTTAAAATTGACTTTATTTTTCAATTCCATTAACTATACGTGTGTGTTCTTTGAGTCAAAGGCTTGTAACAGCATTTTAAAAATTTGTTGTAATTTTTTTAACTTAATTTCTGTATGCAAAACCAACACAAGTGCGAGCTGCCGGTTTTTTTTTTCGCTGACAGCTGAAGCTCAAACCTGGACTTTTATTTTAAATTTTTTTAGGCAGATGTAAAGGCATGGAGTGAGGCTAAAACATAATAATAATAATAATACTAATAATAAGTTCAATTTATATAGCGCCTTTCTCAAAACCCAAGGTCACTTTACAATTATAGGGAGGAAAAAAAAGTCCACCAAATAGAGGTCAGGATGTCATTCTAATGGTGTAGCAGCCACAGTCCCACCAAAAGGCACACGAAAACAAGCCCCACACCGCCAGCACAGCCGCCATGACACCGCCAGGCAACATCATTCGGAACACCACACCATGGATCTACAAAGCGAGCACAGACGCACCACCACGCAGAGTGCTAGTATGTCCCAAACCGCCAGCACAGCCGCCATGACACCACCGAGCAACATCGCTCGGAACATCACACCAAGCACTAAAGCACTGCTGCACAGAGCGCTGGACAACCACGATGTTAAAGTGAGCAACGAGCTCACTGCAGTCCTTAGCTAGGAGCACAGGCATCACCCACGGCGAACCAAGGCCTGGAGGGAACCGACGCCCAAAACTGGGTCCGGAGCTGCACCATAACGGGCGGGCAGAAACACTCAAACAAACATCAAACTACACAACCAAAAGAGAAAATAAAATGTGTAATGTAACATTAATGTAATGCTCTTGGTTTTGTTGTTCTTCCTCTTCCTCGTCCATCACCTCTGACACACTCTTCTCTTCTCTTTTCTTCTCTTCCTCTTTTATTGCTCCATTCTGTTGTTGAAATCACACCTCAGCTCAGACGTGCCACTTGCGTTTATCTGATCTCCTGCTGACTCACTGGGTTCAACACATCACTGCTTGGACTCGTGTGAACAGCTTTGAGTGGTGGTGTGTGGCCATCTCCATCAAGATGCACCACAAAGTGAAGATTGCTTAACGTTTTGACTGATTGAGTTTTTGCACTTGACACATTTCCTCTGAGATCTTCCTGTTCCTCTGACCCTCTCCTTATCTTTCACCTTTCTTTCACTAGGAGTCATTTTTTCCTCCTTCATCTTTGTGTTCTCTTCTCCTCTTTCACATTATTCTTCTTCTCTTATCTCTCCTCTGACCTGAACGTCCACCCGTCTCTCTTTTTTAAACATTTCTCATCTTTTTATTCTCCTCTGTTCTGTCATTTTCCTTTTTCTTCTTTCCTTTAGTCTCTGTTTTTTTCTTTTGTCTTTCTTCTTCTCTCTGTTCTCCACCTCCTAATCTTTCTTGTTAACGTTTGAGCTTCATTTTTCTCTCTCATCTCTTTTTCCTTTCTTTCTTTGATTTTTCCTCTCCACTCCTGAACCCTTCGTCTTTCTTCTTAACTTTCACTTTTCCTTTATTCTCTCTCCTCTCATTTTCTCTCTTTATTTTTCTCTCGTTTATCTCTCATCTTTCCTTTTTCCTCAGTTTCTTTCCTTTTTCCCTTTTTCTCATCACTTTATTCTCCTCTTTTCTATGATTTTTTTCTTATTTCTTCTAGTTGGAAACTCATCCAGTGCTTTTATTTTTTCCTTTATCTCTTTTTCACTCTCCTTTCTCTCTCTCTCTCTCTCTCTCACTGTAGGGCGACTGTGTGACTGTTTCAGGTCACCTATTTAGAGCGAGGTGTGCTGTACCTGTTTAGCTGAGGTGTGACAGAAATAGGCGACACTGATGAATGTATTTATACACACACACACACACACACACACACACACAATCTAATGTCCACTAAGAAAAATAAACCAATAATCAAAAAACCAAAACAAGATCAGGACTCAGTTTTATTGTTCAACTCTTTTATTATATTTTCTCTCTCTCTCTCATTTTTTTTTTTACAATGACACCAAATGTATTCTCTCTATTTTCATTTTTTTTGCTTGCTATTTTAGGAGATGCGATTGAATTGTAAACAGTGAAATAGATCAAATACATTTCATAAACCCCTTACAAGCAGTGTATGACCGAAGGAAAGGTGGATTTCACCCAACGGCTTTCCCTGATAATGTTACATGTCGTCATTTTTATAGCTTCGAGGCTCTGAGTATTTACATTTACATACATACAGCTGTGTCGCGTGGGATTTCCCACCAGACCTTGTGTTTTTGTCTTTTTTCATCGTTTTATTCTTTTCTTAAGAATTATATTTACATCCATAAACCCCTGGCGGCCTGCTGCCAGGGAGTACACAGTTAGAATAACTCGCTTAATATGAACTAAAACTGCAGCTCAGTCTTCGAGCGGGTCAAATTTTTCCCGACAAATAAAAATCCATCGTCAAAAAAAAAAAAAGTGAAACTTATCCAACAGATAAGTAAACAAAACAAAAAAAAAACATATTGCACTGACATAAGGACAGCTGAGGATCATGGGTAAAGGGAAGCGGGTAAAGGTAAGGTGTGTGGGGGGAAAGGGGACTTTTTTCTTTTTTTTTGTTAAGCTGAGTGCAATGAACTGAACAAGACATCCAGCAAGGATCTAAATAAATATACAAACTTTCTTTTCTGTACAGGTAAAGCATTATCCTTCTTATTAACAACAAAATAAATCTACCGAGTGCAGGTTTAAACCTAATATTAAAAATAATAATAATAATAATAATAATAATAATAATAATAATATATACAAAACTAACAGGATGTGAAATAAAGGTCAAACGAGCCTGAAAGCTTCATAGTCGAGTGCCGTGCAGTCCTGAGAATCCTCTCATCTCATCCTGACATGGAGCTACAATGAATTTCTGTACAGAAACTGTCACACTTTTGACCTTCGCAGACCTGCAGATGGATGTTTGATTGCGTCCCATGTGCAGAAGCAAGCATGGTTTGGTTTGGTCCATTCCGCCTCTCGAAACGTCTCTCAGGATGGGGGGGACATGAAAGGAGACGCCTCGCTACACCACAGAGGGAAGGAAGGAAGGGACTGCGTGCACTTTGTATTGATCCGGTCGTGACGGTTTGAGGATGAGAGCGAAAAACTGGCGTCTGCGTCGTACCGCGAGCACGGAGCGCAGAAACGATAAATAACAAGCGACAAAACAGTACCCGACTGTCTTTGCATCAAAGAGTAAATCAGTCCCTGTCTCTGTCCCCCACCCTGACTTCTTTCCAAAACCATAAATTAAAAAAAATGTCAAAGTGAAAAAAATAAAGACGATGTAGCTCATGATACAGAAACTCCACACGTCTCTTTGCTCAGCCTCCGCTTCTTATCAGATCAGATCGGAAAACTGACTTCCTTTCTGGCGTCTTTCTGTCGCGTTCGTCACCCTTCTTTTATCTCTCCTGATCATAGGACAAGATGGCGAGGATGGCGGATGAGAAGAAGTGTCCACGATGCTAGTTAGATTTTTTTCCTGTGTGTGTATATCAAGCGTCTCTGCGCTGAGGTTCCTCTTACGACGAGGATGCCGTAGACGTCGCGTTGGCTTTCTTTTGGTTCACTAAGTCCAGGTAGAGTTCTGAGCGCAGGAACCGCGGATACGAGTCCTTCTCCATCAAGCCGTATATCCGCCGCTGGGCCAGGTCAAAACAGGAGCGTGTGACGTTCTGGAGGTTCTCCTTGGTGTGCTCTCGCGTGTATGAATCAAGGTTCACCTAGAGGACAAAAGCAGAATACGGTTAATTAATCATCACTGAAACATCCTCGTCAGATCAGGTCAGGGTGCACGTTCTCGTTCTCGTGTTCTCATTCTTACGTTCTGCTCTTTCTCGGTTTAACGTAAAGTACATGGGGGCTTGTTTGGATTGCTTTTTTCCTTTTCAGGATTGTTCCAAACTCAAAAAGTGAAAACATGCACGAAAAACCAGAGGCATAATGCAGGACAGTGACGTGTGAGTTGATTAAGGATGATCTCATATCCTCCAGGCCTCTCAGGTCTCCATGTGGGAACCATACACAAAGACTGGCTCATTCATCCTGTTCTGGAGGAGAACTGGCACAGGATTTACACTCCGCTGCCCGTGTGTGTGTGTTTACTTAAAAACCTGTCTCAACCCTGATTTGTTTTGACTGGAATTGGCCGCTGTTTGGCCTCGGCTTGAATATCGTGTTCAGAACTCTGCCTTACCTCTTTACAAGACTGGATAGCGATGTACTCTGCGAAGATCTTCTTCGCCTTTGAGGCCATCTTGGACTGCGACTTGATCTTCTTGTAATCCTCACAAGCGAGCCAGAATTCCAGATTCTCCTCGCTGAACTCAGTGCGCAGGAACGCTCTGAACGCCGCCAGCCCATCTGATGAAGAAAGACAGAACAGAGGGTGTTATTGGATGAGTGGACAGGAAGAACCAGCAGGCTCGGCTGAGCTCAATACGAGATAAGCACTGATCATTCCATTCAGATTAGCCGCTTCCTCTCATGCCCTTCCGGCGCTTTGGATTGGGATGAAGCTCTGATCTGTTACCTTTTTTTTTTTTCCAAAAACAATTCATCGATCTACATTACACAAGTTCTTGAGAAGATATTCAGCTTCGGCTTTCCTGTCTGGCACAAGATACTTTTTTCTGTGTTTCACTTTGAATGATTTACGGAAATATTCCCGTTTTGGAAAGTTCTTTCCTTGCAGGTTGCATGAACATTTCAGACAGGGTTTTGAAATCTACTCCTTCAGTAAGAATGCAAGGAAATGAGGAGCCACCCTGTTGCGCGGAGAGCGCTTTTCCGCTGCAGATAAGCTCGCTGCGGAGTTTTTTTTGGGGTTTTTTTTTGCGATAGGGAAACAGTTGAATAAGTGCACTCTGCAGATAAGCGTCTTGTGCACATGACATGCTGGCTGATAATACTGTACGCATAATGCATGCGATGCATGCATGCAGTTTTCCTTACCATCAATAACACAAAAAAACATCAAAGCCTGGATAACGGATTATAGATTATGGAGGGCGGATATAAATAGAAAGCACACTAATCCCTCATCCCTCAGTGTTGCTATTTCTTCCCTGCTGATGCACAGCTCAATTCATATGGACTTGATTCATGCAAGAGCGTCCGACCAACACACACACACACACACACACACACACTGCACCAACCACACATCATTTGCAGAGCATTCAAAGCCTTCAATCTGTAATCTTAATACATACACACACAACATTCCTTTAAAAAATAAATAAATAAATAAATAAATCCCGACTTACATTTATGGACGAGCAGCTTGTCGAGGGATTCTCCCCACTTGAGCGCCTCCTCCGGCGTGGGCCTGCAGATGAAAGCAGAACGGTTCTTGAGCAAGCCCATTTCTGTCAGGTTTCTCATTGTGTGACCCATTCGAAGCCGTGTGCTGCTTCTCTCCGGGTTGGTGTGTGCGTGTTTGTGTGTCTGTACAAGTCTGTCTGGACGTCTCTGGTGGAGAGCTTCTTTTATGACTAACCTCAGAGAAGGGAGGGGTGGAGGTGGAGATGGAGGTGGAGCTACAGCTAGCCAGTAGGACGGTACTATATCTCCGCCTCCAGCTCATCTCTTTCTTTCCAAAGCTCTTTTTCATTGTGTGTCTATAATTACCAGTCTTAAAACATCTGCTGCCTTACTGACTTTAGGAGCAAGTCGATCTTTCTGCACGATAGGGTGGTATTGTACACTGTGTCGACGAGTAAAGTAATTATGCAGGTGTTAGTCGTGCTAAAGTAATTACACCCCGTGCATGTGTCATATGTGGTGCGGTGCATTGTATATTACGCGTAGCATTACTTTTTATGCACAAAAGTTTTTTGTTTTTTTTTGCTAATTTATTCTCTCCATTGAAGCTCAAAACAAAGAATGTTTGACGAGTACAAAGTAAAATTTTCAGCACCCATATGGTAAGATGTGTCAGTTCTGGTTTTAAAACGATGAACACAATAAGCACAAAAGTCACCACGGACCAAATAAGGTCATCCGCTCATGGAACGATGTACACGCTTGACATGACAACAGCATGACAGTGTGATGACAGATAAAAAGACAACTTCTCATTTTCAAACACTTCTTCTCTCAGGCCATGAACACACCCTTATGCGTCAACACACACACACACACACGCGCATGCACGTAACACTTACTTGACTGACTTCATAGTTTTATCCAGCTTGCCAGCCGGAGAGCTTCCAGGAGATTCATTCCTTCTCCTCAGGAACGCCAATCGGTTCTTCATGTCTTTGGCCCTGTATGGACACACACACACATGAACACACAAGCAGTAGGTCAGAGAAGAATCTCAAATCCAGACATCATGGAAAACATCAAAACATCTCCAACTCCAGCTCCATCTCTGGCTTAATAAAAACCCAAAATTGTGAAAATAAAATCCATATCAAGTGTACATTTTCTCTGCAATCAAGCTCAAAGCAGCGATCAGATTCCAGCAAGATGTTAAGAGTTGGAAGAGAGACACTGTCCGTCTCTCTTTCTCTATCTCTCACATCCGTCTCACTCCTGTCTTTCGTCCTCTCTCTCCTCTTCTTCCTTCCTGACTGACAGAGTGACGTACTGACAGAGGGATGAGGCTGAGTGCCGCTCTCTACCTCCACACCTCTCTAGGATTCTCCGTAAGGCCCCTGGGCTCATGACCTCAGGGTCAAAGCCCTTGAGGGGGTTCACAGCGTACAGCTGCACCCCCTTCATCCAGCCAAACCTGACACGCCCTCCTCCCACCCCGAGCGTTCGTCCTCACACACTCCGACCTCACTCACGTCCTCGTGGAATGCCCAGCCTTCCATAATACCTATTTCCTGCTGTTTGATTTCCACCGTGGCCTCCACTCTCATCAGCACCACGTTAGGAGACCATTCTGTTTTTGGACCTCCCTTGACATGGTTTCTAAATTGGTCCATCTGTCCTGCCCTCACCGTGCCTCTTTTCTATAATGGTTTCTGGACTTATTATCATGTGGTGATAATTCGGTGAGGCCTACCAGGAGGAATGAGTCTGTGCTCCAGGTCTGCTGACACTTATTTATCAGCACACATTCAGACTCTTCAAACATCTGTGTTTGTTTGAAAGGAAATCATTAAGACCATGTTTTTGGGGCCACCACTGGTTAACTATTAGCTGTCTCTTTTGAATGCAGCTAGTTTAGAGCATGTGAAGTGAAGGAACCATGAGGTGAGCACTCACAGGAAACAGGAAGTCTGTAACAATTTATGACATCATTCACTGCTGTGCTGAAATCTGGAAACAATGTCCCCAGTCACTGACCAAAATACTCTTAAACCCAACTGACAACATAATGAGCGATCACCTTAAAATATAACATTGGGCGTTTTTTCAGTAAGAGTCAAGCCACGAGTAAACCACTTCCGAAAAATGTGGTTTCACAAACTTCTTCTTAAACCCACCACACATTTATTCTACATAACTCCTTGTTCAAACGTTCCATTACCGCATGAATAGTGCACATGATAATGTTTCAAGTCCACAATCTTGCTTTTGCACCAAGCTGATGTGTTGCAAGGCCAAGGCCATACAGGACTGAAGCTACTGCTCTTATCTTTGTCAACACGAAGAAGGAGGAAGGTCAACTGTGATGATGATGTGTAAGACTGCCAAGAGGCACTTCACTATCTCAGGTTCAGCCTTATGAATATGTTCATAGACCCACTCCCATGACCACTGTGGTGATAAATGGGCCTAAATTAGGGGGTTCAGCAGGTGAGGTTCTGGACTAATACAGTTCAAATCCCAGAATTGTCACTGTTTTGGTCTTGGGAAAGTCTCAAACATTAATGTGCTTGGATTTCACTTGTAAGTCAGCAATCAAATGAATAAATATAATGTAAATCAACTCCTAGTATTCCATCTTTGGCTAAACCCAAAAGGATGGGATACTATTTCAAGTCTTTGCAACTTGCAACTCTTGAATAACACCAAACTTGGACACTTTATCTCCAACCCAAAGGATCAAATCAAATTCCTTTTCATGCCATGTTTAGAGAAGTAACTTTGGAGCCAAAAGGTCACCAGTTTGATTCCCTGGACCAGCAGGAATGACTGAACTACCCTTGAGCAAGGCATCTAACCCCCAACTGTTCTCTAGGCTGCTCTGGGTATTTTGTACGCCGCTCTGGATAACAGCATCTGCTAAATGCCTGTAACGTAATGCCACAAGGCACATCAGGCGGCGCTGATCTCTGAGGCCCTCGGCCTCTTGCCTATTACATAGCTCGGGTTTCATTGGGGGGCTAATCTTCTGGTAACTGTGAGAGTTTGGAAGCCCAAAGGAAACCACTCCAAAATATTCATTCATTCATCTTCAGTAGCCAATTTATCCTGATCAGGTGGATCAGAGGCCAATCCTGATCAATATCCATTGAGCACCATGCAGGAACACATCCTGGATTGATTCATTACAGGCATTTAGCAGATGCTCTTATTCAGAGCAACATACAACAGAACCCACAGCAGTGAGCAGCCTGGGGAGCAGTTGGGGTGCCTTGCTCAAGGGCACTTCAGCTATTCCTGCTGGTCCAAGGAATTGAACCAGCAACCTTTTGGTCCCAAAGCTGCTTCTCTAACCATTAGGGCATGGTTTCCCTATGCAAGAAGAGATCAAAGAGATTCACTGATCAACCTACTGACATGTTCCTGAAAGGACACCAACATAGGCAAGGTTGAACATGCGAAACTTCATGCAGAGCTCAGGATTGACCTGGGAATGAAGGAGCTCTGATATATGGCAACGCTACCCACTATACCACCATGCCACCAAACTATAACTCAAGGCTCAGTAAAAATGAATCGCTAATTTTGCATTTCAAGTCAATTTTCTTCTCATGTTCTACTCCTTAACTGCACTAAACTTGGAAAACCAAGTGTATCCCAAAGGAAACCATTCCAAAAAATAAATGTCATTTCTGTCAGACGTTTTTGCACAACTCAAATAAGAGGAAATGTTAAGCAAGGGGCTCATCAAAGAGATAAATCTTTGTATTTAAGACCAAGTAGAACATTTACGTCGTGCTTTATTACAGGGATTTATAGACAGAAAAATGTGTTGCTTTTCCAATAAGACATTTCTCAGACGAATCTAGGAGGTGTGTATGATATCATATCATTGGAAACAACGCCCTTCCTGATAACTGCATTATCTCCTGATGGCATCAAAGATCTTAATACCATTTATACATAAACGTTTTATTTTGGATGATGCTGGCGATGGCGCACCCAATCCCTTCTCCTCGATCAAATCTGTCCTGATAAGATAAGACCGGTGAAATTGTCAAGTAGTTAAGCAACTGCATTCATCATATCACATTCCTCTCCGACTGCTCACACAGTAAAGCCGTTTTGGATCGTTTTCATCTCAGATTCACACTGTAAATACAATTTACTGCAAAAAAAATAGTGCAAAGTGAATGCGCTTAATAGAGACCAAAATTGAATCCAGAGAAAGGGGTTGGGGGTGGAGTTGGGAGTTGGGGGTTGAATTGGAAACCTGAAGAGGTCTACCAAATAAAAAGGCTTTTTTTAGACAGTGTAAAGCAGAACCAGATGATCGGGACGTGTTTGATCAGCTTATTTTTCACTTCCACTGGGAAATCTGGAGAAAGCGAGGTTTGAGGGAGTCATCGCGGGAGTCAAGAACCTCCATCAAAAGTTTATGGGCCTTGGAAAAGCGTTGCGAGTTTAATGAAACAATTTACATCTTGATCTGGTTTCAGTGCAGCAGGCGAGCGTTAAGGAGAAAGTTAAAGTTGTGTCAGAACAGAAATGTTAAAAATGCTCCGAAAGCTGATCTGAGAACAGTCAGGATGTTTTGCTGCGTTGGAGAAGGTGAAGGAGATGAGATGTGGGCTCTAGTGCTGAGCCTCAGTGAAGGAGGAGGATGTAAATAAAACACATCAGAAATAAGATACATATTCAACTCAACACTGCCACCTACTGTTCAGTAGTGCACACTACACCTGACAGACAGCCTCCTAATGATGTCACAGTGGTATAAACTGGACAGATGTCCATACTTTTACTTTATTTATACTATAAAATAAACATGTACACATGCACATTTGACTCCTGTTAGTGCAATATAAAAAAAGATCAGTTTGGAGGGTCATGGTGAAGGTCAGACATGGAGCCAGCTCAAGGATTCAGCAGAGGCTTTTTTTTTTATTTCTATTTTGCTGTCAAATTGTTTTTTGTTTGTGGCTTTGCACACATTTTTCTTCTAGTTTCTCTCCTATTTATTTATTTATTTATTTCACTTTCTTTCCTTTACTTCTTGTTTTGGATTTGTTGATTTGTAAATGGACCCCTAAATACAAAATATGGATTTTCTCTTTATTTTTTCTTTTCAAATACTTTAATATTCAATTTTAAAAAATGCCCTTTTGTATTTCTTTTTTGATATAATTTTATTTCTGTGTTCCTTTTATTGCCTTGCCTTTTTCTCATCCTCTTGCTTTGTCTTTCTTTTTTACACTTTTATTTATTTTTCTCTCCCTTTCATGAATAAATTTATTATTTGCACATGCACATGTGCATCATTTTATTTTTCTCTTGTTTTGTGTTGTCTTTTTGATCATTTCTTTCTTTCAAACAAATTTATGATTTGTTGACATGTACAAGTCCCTAATGTGTTTTTTTTTTCATAATAGCTCTTATTTCCTTTTTAGGCCTTTATTTGATGTTTAATTATTATTTTTCCTTTTTTTTTTTAAATATATTTGTATATTACATTTTTCCTCATCCTTTTTTGTCTTCCTCTCAATTAGATTTTTTTTTAAATCTGCACATGCATATTTTTTCTCTTTTTTACATTCTTCAGTTTATTTCATTTTATTTTTTTGTTCTCTCGCTCGCTCTCTCTCCCTCTGTGTGTGTGTGGGGGGAATGAAATATATATATATATCCCTTACCTTTTTCTCTCCCTCTCACTTTGGCTTTTACTGATTT
>JAOANJ010000021.1:4600669-4611165 GCA_026413345.1 Ariopsis seemanni
GGGTGTACCCCGCCTCTCGCCCATAGTCAGCTGGGATAGGCTCCAGCTTGCCTGTGACCCTGTAGGACAGGATAAGCAGCTGCAGATAATGGATGGATGGATGGATGGATGGAACATGTACATACAAGGGGCCAGGTGGTGTAATGGTTAGCACTGTTGCCTCACAGCAAGAAGGTTCTGGGTTTGAACCTTGTGGCCAACTGGGGCAATTCTGCAAGGAGTCTGCATGTTCTCCTCCTGTCTGCATCAGTTTCTTCCAGGCACTCTGGTTTCCTCCCACAGTCCAAAGACACACTGATGAGGTGAACTGGCTACTCTAAGTTGTCCATAGGTGCAAATATAAGTGTGATGGTTGTTAGTCCTATGACAGATGGCAACCTGCCCAGAGTGAAGCCTGAAGTCAGCTGGGATTGGCTCCAGCTTCCCCTGCGACCTTGACAGATAAGTAGTCTAGATAATGGATGGATGTACACACAAATTTCCAAAAGGCTTGATCAATGAGGCCCAAAGCAGCTTTGCAGAAATGTAAATTTAGATCTGTAATAAACAAGCCAGAGGTGACTGTGGCCTTGAGAGGAACCAGACTAAACATGGGAACTCATTTCTCCAATTGAACTGGAAGCCTTCTTTTGACTGTAAGCCAATAATTTCATTCTAATCTGTCCTCTTTGTCTTCTTGAAGGGTACAAAGGGAAAATCAGGCCACCAGCCAGATCGTGAGCCAACCTTCCAACCATGTAGACACATTACAGTCTGAAACTCAAACTTTTGCTGAATAACGCAAACAGAACTTGGCGAGCTGGATGATATAAATGCTGATTTGAATTCATTCCAGCAACAAAGAATGCAAGTGCTCTTAAATCAGTGTTTTGGCCTTGGTGCATACTTAGTGGAATCACGGGGGAGGTAAAGTGGACTTTTCTTACCTTTCTTGGCCATCTCTTTGGGGAAGTGCTGAAGAAGTGGCAGCATGGTCACACTCCTCAATATCTACTGGAATTACTCCAACCCTACTCTCCCATTTGCAGTCTCGGATCTTCATCTTCTGGTCTGTTGTCCATCCCCAAATTTAAATTATCCACCATGGGTTCCAGGGCATTCACGGTCACATCCCCAAGCTGTGGAATTCTCTCCTCAGTGTCTTCGGGATTGGACATCTCTTCCCAAATTCAAGAGTCATCTTAAATCTTCTCTCTTTTCTCTCCTGTTTTACCTTTTTCAATGCTTTGAACAAATCCGTTATCTTTATGCTCATGTAAATTGTCATTTTGTTTTTTCCTTTTCTGTGTCTCGTGTCTGTTATGTTTTCTTTTGGTTGATTTGTGTCTCTTTCTGTAGTGCCATTACTTTGTAATGCGTCCTTGGGTTGGTCAAAGACGCTATATAAATTAAACTTGTTGTTGCTGCTGCTGTTTTCCATCACGTACTGAAGTTAAATTATTTTTCTCGAACAAGACGAGTCAGAGAAACCATCTCAGTCCAAGTGTACCTCTCCGTCATGCTGTTTGTTGTTTTGTTTTTTTTTAGGTAGATTCTGTCACATTTATGCATAAATGCTTTGTTTCTCCCATTAAAATGTTTTTAATGTTATTTTTCTTCAACATTTTAATATTCAATGAACAATTTATTCACTTAAGTTCAACAGAAAAACATTTTACATTACATTACAGGCATTTAGCAGACGGTCTTATCCAGAGCAACGTACAACATACCCAGAGTAGCCTGGGGAGCAGTTGGGGGTTAGGTGCCTTGATCAAAAGCACTTCAGCCATTCGTGATGATCCAGGGAATCAAACCAGTAACCTTTTGGTCCCAAAGATGCTTCTCTAACCATTCAGCCATGGCTTCCCCAAACCATTTTGTCACCATTGGAAAAATATTACTGACATTTTCTTTTCTCCATCTTCTAATTGATACAATTGATTGAGTATTTGGAAAAGTGCTACAGCCTTTTTCTTCTTCTTCTCCAAAAAAACCAACAACCCAGATATAGACATATAGCTTAAATGGAGAAAAGTAAAGCTTTACTAAGAATTTATGATTGGGAATTTCTAAGCTCAGATTCCCAGCAGTAAGACTATGACACACTACATGACGCATTCAGCTCGTAAGGTGGATCAGACATCATCGGTATGACATTTCCATATGGATGAAATGTTGTTCCACTAAGAGGCCCCTGTACGAGATAATAATAGCAGAGATGCTAAGTGATTAGAGAAATGGAATGTACGGACATCTCTGGCCCACTCATCAGACTGATATTCCTGCTGAAACACTCGTCAAATGTTTCTTTATGAAGCCCAAGATCGCAACCATGCACCAGTGAGCTTGAGAGGTACTTATACCAAAGTGCTATTGAAGTCTAGATTCTGACTGGTCATTCTTGTTTGTTTGTTTGTTTGTTTGTTTGTTTTTATAACAGCAGCTCTGACAAAAGTGCAGCTCCAAATCACATATTTCTGTTAACACATTGTTTTTGTGATGCATTATCATTTCTATAGTAACAACTCATTCATGAGGATTTGTACAATGACCAGTCCAGAAAAATGGACTGAGGTGAAGTGGAAAATTGTCCTGAGGTCTGACAAATCAAAAGTAGAAATTCATTTTAGAAATCATGGACCCCACGTCCTCCAGGCTAAAGAGGAGAGGGACCATCCGGCTTGTTATCAGCGCACAGTTCAAAACTCAGCATCTGTGATGGTATGAGGGGGCATTAGTGCACATGACATGGGTAGCTTGTACATCTGGGAAGGCATCATTAATGCTGAATGATATACAGTATACATGTTTCACAGTAATACTGCTATCCAGACCAAATCTTTTTTCCGGAAAGGCCATCCTTCTTTCAGCAAGACAATGCAAAGCCGTTTTCTGCACATATTAAAACTGTATGGCTCCATAGTAAAAGAGTACTGGCGCTAAACTGGCCTGCCTGCAGTCCAGACCTGCCTCCTATTTAAAACATTTGGTGCATTATGAAGCACAAAATATGACAAAGGAGACCCTGAACTGTCGAGCAACTGAAATTGTAGATCAGGTAAAAATTGGACAACATTTCTCTTTCAAAACTGCAGCAGTTGGTCTCCTCAGTTCCCAAACGTTTACAGAGTGTTGTTAAAAGCAGAGGTGATGCGACACAGTGGTAAACACGCCCCGTCTCAACCTTTCTGAAATGTGTTGCTGACATCAAATTCAAAATGAGCATATATTTTTCAAAAAGCAATTAAAATTTCTCAGTTTCAAAATTTGATATGTTGTCTTTGTACTATTTTCAATGAAATATTGTGTTTCCATGATTTGCAAATCATCACATTCTGTTTTTATTTATGTTTCACACAGTGTTCCAATTTTTTTGGAATTGGGATTGTAATATAGCCATGCAATAACCTGGTGACTTTGTTTTTATTTATGAATGTAATATATCACCTCCTGCCTAGATTAGTTAGATTAGTTATTATTCACAGGATGGTGTGAACTTGTAATTATATTGTTTATTTTGTTATAATAAATTTATAACAAAAGAGAGAGAGACAGAAACAGAGAGGAAAAGAGAGAGAGAGATGGATGAGAGACACTGAGAGAGAAGTAGCAAGAGAGATGGATGAAAGACACTGAGAGAGAAGTAGCAAGAGAGATGGATGAGAGACATTGAGACAGAGAAGGAGAGGGAGAGAGAGAGAGAACATGCTCAGGGTGCATATAAGTGCATACGTATTTGTACACTTTAATTTTACCACAATGTTTTTATGCTAATGAGAATTTAATACCAAAAATGACACACATCTGTATTCAGATCCTGTTTACTGAACAACTCAGATATAAGAGTTACACATGTGGGACAGAGTCCGCCTTAAAAAGAGGCGTGTCTCAGTTAAATGCAGTTCCTGCCTTTAAATCAAGCACACTGTTGTTGCATGAGGTTTAAAATACTCTCCATCCGACACATATGATTCGATGATCCTGATTTATTCTCTCATGGCGTCTCCTCTTTCGTGTTGCACACGCACCTGCAAACAGTCTGAGGATAAATAACAGGATGTGCTGCGTTGGATCAAGTGCTATTTTATTGTGCTGTCCAATAATAATTAAATAAACTATGTTCCATCATAGTGTTAGTCTTTTTATTTTTCATTTTTAAATAATTTCTTGATTTAATGTTGCATCGTGTAGCTCCTTGATGACAAAAAACACTATTTTTCTGAGGATTTTGTCTCACATATTTATGACTTTTTAAACTCCAAGAATATCCGAGTTTTCTCGTAAATTTATGACTTTAATCTCAGAAATTCTGAGGGTTTTTTTTTTCTCAGACTATTACTCCCTCCCTCAGCTCTGTATTTCTTTATTTTCTTTTTTAGCTTACAAGGGCCTTAATACACCGTCATATACATCATCTTACCTTTAACAGCAAAAACAAAAGCATACGGTTTCCTTCTTCAGTCTGTATTTTCTATCCCTGATTTTTTTTTTTTTTTTCTTTTTAAACACTAGTCTGAATGTTGTTAAAATTTTCTTGAAAAATGATTCTACTGAAGAAAAAATTGGAAATCTTTAAGGTGTGTACTATACACAGGTGGCTTTAATATTCTGATTAGGAAGCCCAGAAAATACTTAAGCAGCTGCATAACCTGAATGTTATTAACCTGAATTAAGTATTGTATAGAGTTAGATAAATACTGAATTAAGTATTAAGTCACAAGTATTAATATTAACCCGAATTAAGAATTTATCCTCTTGAGTCTAACCTCAATTCCCTGCAATTCCAGCTGCTGGGATGTATCTGTATTGACTTTACACATCTGGATCCTGATATTTTTGTGCATTTCTTTTGGGGCAGTTGCTGAAGCTCTGTGAGATCGGACTGAGACCAAAATTGTTGGTGAACAGCAATTTTCAAGTCACACATTCCCTTGGTTTTGATTGGGATTTCAAAGCTGCGGGTGTGGGGGGTGTATGCTTATGCAATGCAATCACCACTTTGTGTATGAATTTTTGTATAAATTCATGACATCATCCCAATTAAATACGTTTCATTTCCAGGTTGTGATGCAGAAAAGTTTGAGGGGGCAAATACTTTTGCAGTGCATTTCACACAAAGCCCTGCGGTTGCGTTTGTGGGAAATTGAAGTGATACAGCTGTATGCGATGATGGGATGAACATAAACATCAACAGACCAACACACCCAAATACACAGCATGGTCATGAAGGACACAGGAAACATTTTGCTATTCGAACTTCGAGTTTTGCTTGAATTCTGCGTGATTCTGAAATGGATTTCTGAAAGCAGATAATGATCTCGAGCGAGCCCGAGTGAGAAGATTGCATGGATATATCACTGTTTGACATACAACAGGACGATTAGTGATGATTAATTCTCGCTCACGAGGCTGTCAGGGTTCGTAGTCACAATAAAGCACTGATTGTAAATGATATTAACGACTTCGTAAACGTTCTAGTGAACAGGATCGATGAGGCGGGACATGCTCGAGGGGCGTCAAGCAAAATGAGGCTCTGATTTATTCAGAAAGCAAATAATGTGTGCTGAATTCTCAGTCGCTCTGATAACAGTTCTTAGGGCCCGGTCCACAACACCAATAACTATAACTATACCTATACCTGAATTTAGTTCCAGTCTGGAGCAGAAACACCACAACTATAATCCCGACTATAATATCGCTTGGTCCTGACACTCAGGGAAATAAATGTATGCAACTTAGGAATAGTCATGGAAGATTCTTCAAGTAGTAGCACATAATTCGGGGTCATACTGTACAGCTTGGACTTCAAAACAATCCATGTACACACTTCGGTGGTTGATATACGGATAGGTCACGGATTACGGAAATATAACAAAAAAGGATACAAAATACGGAGTGGTTATGGATTTTAATACAGATGCTAATAATTTACGGATCGGTCATGGATGTTTCAGTATATTACAGATTGATGACCGATTTCATATGGATGATGCATCATGGATAAAAAATTAAGAAGTTGAACACAAAAGTTTGGACGGCTGAAGTTTGTGCATTTATATGTTTACTTTATTAATTTACTATCAATATTTCACAGAAAAATCATATATCTGTGAATAAAAGATCCGTGCTTTGGATTATAATTTTTATTTTCCATGAATCCATATTCCGTGACTTCATGATGCAACAAGGATGTATGAAGATGCCTGGGAAAAATAGCATGTGCTCAGACAACGTCACATGTAAACAATAACAATTACCTGTTTGGTCAGATGTTTTATCGAATCAGGTCCAGGCCTGGAAAAATCGCTCCAGAAACGATCTCCAGGATACGGATAAACCCAGGCCTGGGCTATAGGTATCGTTATCGGTCTGGTTTGAGCACCAACCACATGAACTGCAGAGGAATGATTTATTTACACTATATTGCCAAAAGTATTTGCTCACCCATCCAAATGATCGGAATCAGGTGGTCCAATCACTTCCATGGCCACAGGTGTATAAAATCAAGCACCAGCTCTGTGTTTTAGTATAGTGGAAATGGCGATGAGACCAATAGACTTCCTGCTGTGATGTTACGGACGTCAAGGTCATTCACTCAGACCATTACCTACATAAATCACTTTAATCATAAAAATTACTATATTAGATTTATTGTTAACACTTAAAACTATTCCTGTGCTGTTCTTGAGGTCTCAAGGCATTTATAAACAAAAGTGAGGCCATGGCTCTGTGTATATGCTTTAAACACCACCCTCACTCCCAGTCAGAATGAAGTATCGTTCAGTGTTTATCTCCTGTCGTTACCAAGCCATTTACTTTCTGCCTGCCTTTTCGCTATTGACCTTTGTTTACGTTTTCCTTGACCTCATCTCCTTGTCTCGCCTTCATTATTCTGTTTGCTGATCGACCGACCTCCGCCCGTTTCTCTGACCATGATTCTCATCTACTGTTTTGGCTTTGTCTACAGTTTGCTTCTCCTGCTCTCCCCTGCGCCTGCATCCTTAAGTGCCTGCACCCTGACATTGCTGTCCTAGAAGCAATGAAGAAATTGACGGTCAACAGTTATGACCTGTCAGTCATTCAAAAATGTGTTTCTCCCACTCTCCTTCCCTTTTGTAATTTTGCATATGATGATAAGATCAATATTTACCAAGTTACCAGTATTTACCAAGCAGTGCACCAGACATATTGTTACACTGAAAACTTAATTTTTACTACACACAGGTCTGACTTGCATCTAGTTCAGCAGATAAGCATTGATTTTAAGCAGCACTGGTACATTGGTGCATGCAGAATGCAGGTGGTTGCTATGCTATGGGTCTGGTGTGAATTATAGCTAGTGTTGTGGGTACTATGGCAAGTTCACAAGGACAGAATGAAACATAGCAACAGGCCATACTTGAGTTTGACACCTGTGGCCTAAACTATTCCTATATATCACTATGTAATAATTTGTCTTTAAGCCTCAAAACAATATTGTGGCAGCGAGGGTGTGGTCGAGTGCCAGTTTGTGAATGGAAGGCAAGGCTGTGGAAGGTGAGTGGCAAAATGATTACATCTGTGTCAAATTAATGGTGCATGTGTGTGTGTGTGTGTGTGTGTCTTGCAGTGACAGCTGGGGGCTTTTATGGAGAGAGGAAGCAGAGAGAGAGAGAGCTGGGGCCAGAGGTAAAAACAAATGTTGCTGCTCAACCCACCCCAGTTCCCTGTGAAGACTACCTCTTGCTATCCCAACTCACAGAGGTTGCCAAGTTACAAGCAGAGCTTTTCGATGTGTTTTTTCCCTTCCCAGGGCAAAACAAACTGTAGTTTGGGATGAACTCAAGGCTATGCACAAAATGGGAATAGTTGAGGAGTCATACAATGACTGGAGCAGCCTGGTGGTCTTGGTCTCCAAGGCCAATGGGTTGGTCTGGTTCTGTGTGGACTACAGAAAAGTCAACACGGTGTCTAAATTTGACGCATACCCAATGCCTCGTATGGACAAGTTGCTTGATCCGTTAGGTGCGGCTCATTTTTATTCAACACTGGATTTAACAAAAGGATATTGGCAGATCCCCTTGACTCCCCTAGCCCATAAAAAAACCACCTTTTCCACCCCATTTGGTTTACACCAGTTTGTCACCCTTCTATTTGGAATATTCGGGGCCCCGGCGACGTTCCAACATCTCCTGGACAAAGTTCTTCACCCACACGCTGCCTATGTTGTGGCCTACCGCAATGACATCATTATATATAGTAACAATTGGCCGCAGCATGTAAAATATCTTAGGGCTGTTCTGGAGTTGTTGAGGCATGCAGGAGTTCATTGCTAATCCAAAGAAGAGTGCAATTGCATGGGTAGAAGTACAGTATCTGGGCTTCCACTTGGGTCATGGGCAGATGCATCCCTAAATTGACAAGACTGTAGCCACTGTGACCTGTCCAAGGTCCAGAACCAAAAAGGGGGTGAGACAGTTCCTTGGGCTAGTTGGCTATTATTGTAGGTTGATGCCTAACAATTTGGATGTCACCAGCCTGCTGACTGATTTCACTAAAAAGGGGGCACCAGATCCGGTCCAGTGGATGGAGTCATGCCAATGGGCTTTCACCCAAGTAAAGGCTGCTCTGTGTGGTGGGCCACTATTACACTCCCCTGACTTCTCTCTCCCCTTTATTTTGCAGGCTGATGTGTCAGACAGAGGGCTGGGGGCTGTTTTGTCCCAGATGGTGGAGGGAGAGCAGCACCCAGTGCTGTACATTAGCCACAAATGCTCAATGTGAGAAAGTAAGTACAGCACCATTGAGAAGGCTTGGCTGGCCATCAAGTGGGTGGTCCTCAAACTCTGGTACTACCTGCTGGGGCTCTATTTCACCTTCTGTTTGGAACACACCCTGCTCCAGTGGCGCTACTGCATGAAGGATGCCAATGCGTGGCTCATCTGTTTGTATCTAGCTCTGTAGCTCTTTAAGTTCAAGGTGGTCCATAGACTGGGGACACAGGTGGTGGCGGCAGATGATCTCTCCTGCCAGGGGGGTCAGTTGCAGGCCGGATGGCTCTCCGGCCTGAGTTGGGCAGTGGGGGTATGTAGCGGAGGGGGTGGGGTCGAGTGCCAGTTTGTGAATGGAGGATGAGGCCGGGGAAAGTGAGTGGCAAAATGTTCACACCTGAGTCAAATTAATGATGCATGTGTGTGTGTGTGTGTGTCTTGCAGTGACAACTGGGGGCTTATATGGAGAGAGGAAGCAGAGAGGGAGAGAGCTTCCCTGTGCACTGTGTGTGTGTGTGTGTGTAAGAGAAGCAGTATTTAAAGCTGAGAAACATAAATAAAATTTGCTCTGCAAGTAATCTGCCTGTCCCTGTGCTTCAGTGTTCCACCACCCCCAAAGATAGTGTTACAACATAATATGACCAAAAGTTTGTGGACACCTGACCATCACACCCATGTCCTTTTTGACCATCTCATTCAAGATTTATTTCCCCTTTCCTGTTATAATAAACTCCACTTTTCTGGGATGGCTTTACACTTAGAGTGTGGCTGTGGGGATTTGTGTTCATTCAGCCACAAAAGCATTCGTGAGATCAGATGCTGCAAGAAGACCTGGGGTGCAGTTGGTGTCCATATACTTTTGACCATAAAGAGTATATTTACATTACTCAAATTTTTTGACAATCTGTCAGGATTATGGTCAAGGTCAGAATAATCTTTAGTTAATTCTGATAAATATAGAATTATAAGTAAATAATTAAACAATTTGTAGCATATTTCAGGCCTTGATGTTATTAAGTAAACCAGTGTATTATGACAATTTCAGATGGCTTATTGACAGAACTATGGAGTAGAACTATTACTATCAACCAATAGGTCTTTTAAAAAGCATTCACCCAAGATGACCTAGACCATAGGAATCCTTGAAGTCATCACATTCTCTAAACCTGTTCAAGTTTATTTTCCTCTATCTGTTTATATCCACTGCCTGTTTTCATGAAACATATAAACAGTACTGGATGCTGACAAATCATTCTTATGCTGCAGTCAGTAGTCTACTAAAAGCTAGTCTGTCCATTGCTTCAACAATCTCTCACATGTTTACAACTTTCCTTTCATAATCAGCTCCTTTCTCAGCTAAATGCTTTGACTGTATTTTTAGAATTTTTTATGCGAATTTAATGACAGTCAAACAAATTAATATCGCCAAAAATAAATATAAAAAACCGAAGAAACTGCTGTCATGTAAATTGCTCAATAGATGGATGTACATGCAGGAAGATTTTATTAAAAAATATGCTGGCAAATAGATCCAAAATGTCAGGCAAGAGACAGACAGTATATTCAAGGCAAGAAGAAGAAGAAGAAGAAACCTTTATTTGTCACATGCACACTTCAAGCACTGTGAGATTCATCCTCTGCATTTAACCCATCTGAAGCAGTGAACACATGCACACATACCCAGAGTAGTGGGCAGCCATACTACAGTGCCCAGGGAGCAGTTAGGGGTTAGGTACCTTGCTCAAGGGCACTTCAGCCCAAGGC
>JAOANJ010000021.1:4649338-4660476 GCA_026413345.1 Ariopsis seemanni
ACTAAACAAAAATAATTGGGTGTCGGGGAAAATTATTTTTATGACCTAAATTTGAAAAATCTGAAAGGCAGTCTACCGTTAATTAAATATGAATTTTACCATAACCATTTTCGTTTTGGGGTTCCCTTACACACAAAAAGAGAAGTAAAAGTATCAGTTGGTGAATTTCCTAATGGGTTCAGCAAACATGGCCATTTATGTGAGCCGAAGGAATAAAGTAAAGTGCACCTCAGGAAAAGAAGTATTGCCCGTGTTTAAGAAAATGGTCAAAAGCAGAATTCTTGTTGATTTCAGGTTCTATGAGATGACAAAATATCTTGAGGTTTTTCTTCAGCAGTGGGGCTGCGATGATGCCATTTGTTTTCTTATTGATGAGCTTTTGTGTTTTACTGCAGAACTGGAGTGATTCTTCTCTTTTGTTGTTAATGTACATATGTATGAATGTAAATACTTTATTTTTGTCTATTAATTTTATTTATTACATTTTTTGAGTGATTTTTGCTGTTTAAGTACCTTGGGTTAAAGACATTAAACGTTTGGTAAAAATTCAATTCTCCTCTCCATTTGTGAGCGCAGTTTTCTCTGATGCTTTTCCCCTGAAAAGCCAACTCATCTAAAGGACACAAACATGTTATATATATTAAGGCTGTTACTTCCCTTCAACATGAATTATTTAACACAACATGTTGCATATGACACTCAACAACTTTGCTTGTGTTTGAAGAGTGGTATAAATGTGCACAGCTAACAAAAGCACCTCAACACTCAGTTCACCTGCTGTTGTTTTGAAAGCAACACCGGCATGTTCGGGGTATCCGATGCGTAGATACATCACCCTAGACACTGGGGCTCTGTTGTGACACATCACACCTCTGGTCACGGAACATCGGCCCACAATCTAAAAACACACACTGGCATGTCTTCATGCCAGCTTTATTTAGTTCAGTGTAAATCACTAAAGCTGGAATATAAAGCTGGAGGTGCCTTTTTTATGCCAATATTACAGATAATCTGTGTAAAAAGGGCTTATGAAAGAGAGACAGGAAATAGGGAGCAATCCCAAATAAGAACCTACACTTTAGGAACAAGTCCAAAAAATCGCAACCAGTGACTACAAATATTTGTAAGCAACTTTACAGAAAAACAAGCCCAAAATCACTTATAATAAGTGGAATTGGCAACTGTGCAACCAATAACTAACAACTGTCTCAAACTAACACACCTCAGTATATTTAAGAAAAAAGAAAGAAAAAAAAAGAGGACTCCAGATGCTACTCCCACTGCCTGACTACATTACAAAGGTACATAGCCAGTCACCATGGCTACATTTATGATCTGCACTCTATGGCTCTTTTTCAATAACTGGGATTTGTGAGACAGTAAATTTGAAATTGAATTGCAAAAACTGAATTTGATTTGTGAGAACTGAATTTTGTCAGTAAATGTGGTTGTAGATGGACATAACTGCAGGAAGGTTTATTTACAGGCATGCAAAAGTGATACAAAGGTATGAGGCAAAAACAGAGTTGTTAAACAGGCATGGGTCATACGAGGCATGAACAGATCATTAGAGGCAAGGTAAAAGGCAGAGTCCAAATAAACAAAGCAAAATCAAAAACCAGAGTAAACACAGAGATACAGGGCTTGGTAAAAGTGAGACATAGGGTACAACGTGTATACTTCACAAAGTCCTAGAGCCCCATTATGTGTGCAGTGATTGTGCTCTGATCAGGGACAGGTGTATATAATTATTAAGGCTACTATCACACTGTCTTGTATCTTGCCAAGTAAGCAGCGTGTGGGTCAAACTCCAAGAAATGAGGCATATTTTGTCCAAAGTTAAAGTCCTGTGATGTACATGGCATATGTGTGATGTTTCTGTGGCATTCCTGTGGCGTATCTGGGGTTTGTATGGGGTTCAAGGGACGTAAAGTTATGGCGTACTGAGGCATATGCGTGGCGTATGATGTGTTGCCACAGCATAACCGTTTCGTTGCTTTCATTGGCGTGGCCTTTCGTTCTTATGTGTGACGTTGCTGCTATGTACCTGCAGTGTATCTGCGGTGTTCACAGGTGGGTATAAAAGGGGGCCCCACGCTGCGTTCGTTGTCATTCATCACAGTCAAGAAAGCATCATGCCAGTGAAGAAGTCAGGACCCAAGAAGGGCAAGGGAAGAGGGAAGACATTAGCTGCATCTTCCCAGCCAGCCCCGGAGCCACCTTCATCAGGCACATGTCAACTAAAGTGTTCGCACGGCGTAATAGGTGTTAGAGCAACATTCCTGCTGCGTCACTGCTGCATAGCTTTCATTTTTACGGCATACGCATGACATATGTGTGACATATCAAAGCTGCTGCATATGTGCTATGGATTTTTAAGTGGGGACTTAAAAATATGCGGCACCCTGGTGTACAAGGAGATTGTGTTACGTATCCTAGAGTATTAGCTATATACAGTAAGCTAGCTACGTAAAATGGTGATGCTGTGATGTTCTTTTCTTACTGCCACGTATCCTGATACACCGTACATACACAAGGCTGAAACGGCAATGTGTGAACCAAGCATAAGCCTTTGCCATGCACACAACATGCTCAGAGCACAAAATGCACGTGGATGTGCTCGGATGTGACAATATGGAAATATATCGAGAGTTGAATTTTCAGTGAGAATCAAATGCCGTTTCAAAGCAAATTAATTAAATTTCATAACATTACATTCAGGTTCAAGTTTATTCGTCATCAGTTCCAAACGAATAAATTCAATTTCAATCATGCTGTTCAGATTCAGTTTTTCAATGCAATTATTCAAGGTAAGCAATACAAATTCAAGTTATGTGACTCAAGTTCAGTTTTTAGTGACACATATTTATTCCCATAAAATTTAAACTGTTTCTAATATTTGTATGAATACCTATGACTTGTCATGACACCATAATGACATGAAATGATCTTCAGCTCTATAAACACTCTGTAAAGTCTGATAGTTTGTTTGTTGGAGGCTGTATCTGTAGTTTCTTAATGAAATATTATGTGTACTTTTTTTCAGTTTGGCAACACTGTCAATAGTATATGGGTCTAGAACTTATGTAGTACCCAACAGACCATGTTTGGACCATTAAATTGTAACTATTTATTACAAATATTATTGCTAGCAAAAACAAAACTGGCATTGATACTGCACACTGGTAAAATGGCTGAATCTGATCATTTGTGATGTGCTTTGGGATTGTTTATTGAAAACAATGCTCTCATTCAGGGAGAGCATTCTCATTCAAGTATTGCTAATATCACTGTAAAATCACTATAATCTCTGTCTAATGGAAAAAAAGAAATGAAATGGAGGAATTCATGATTCCCTCCTGAACCAGATGTACTGAAACAACTGTTGGGACTGATACACATGGCCTAATTACCATACTCCAGTTAAAAGCTCTTTTTAATACAATAAGTATTTAGGCCAAACGTGAACTGAATTGATTATCTGATGGATTTCAGGGTGACTTTTGGTTAATGAATCTAATTGACATTGTGCTTTTTTTTTCACTTACAAGTGTCTGATTATCAGATTGAGATATGTGATGAACAATGGAGACTCAACAGGATTTTTTTTTCTTACAATTCTGCTAATGACAGATCATCCAGACGATCAGCGCTGTGGATAAGGATGACTTTGCAAATGGGCCAAGATTTTATTTCTCTCTCCCTGAAGGAATTCCAATTAATCCCAACTTTACCTTAAAGGACAATGAAGGTATGCAATTCAATAAATTTGTGTGTGTGTGTGTGTGTGTGTGTGTGTGTGTGTGTGTGTGTGTGTGTGTGTGTGTGTGACAGAGAGAGAGAGAGAGAGAGAGAGAGAGAGAGAGAATAGCATGAGAGAGAGACTGTGTGTTTGTGTGTGTTTGTGTGAGAGAGAGAATAGCATGAGAGAGAGTGAGAGAGAGAAATAGCGTGAGAGAGTTTAAAAATGTGCGTAACACTTTTGTTGTGAATAAACATGAAAACGTGTTGCACTTTATAGTTACCTGTTGTTATTTATGAAAACTAAGCCACGCCCCCATGTGTGTTATTCTGTTCATACCTCAGCCAGTGGCTTATGAACGACTGTTTTATTTATTAATCATGCTTTAACAGTTTATAATTTATCATGTGTTTAACATTCTGGAACATCCATAAGATCAGTTAGTTCCTGTTCTTCCGTACCTTATAGCAGTGATAAAGTCGCTCACTCTTTCACATTTCCTCCTCTCTCTCTCGCTCTCTCTCTCTCTCTGTCATGTTACTGCGAAAACGTAAAGTCCTGAAAACTTTCCAGAGCATCGTGACTGTTTATGGGAAGAACTCTGACACTCGAGACTCCGCCCTTAAGTTACATAAACACCTTTTTATCTGTTTAAGTCGTAGATGTGGATCTTCCTTTGTATGAGCTGTTACTATAGAAACGATGCCATATCAGAACGAGTGCATTAATATAAACCGTTCAGGTTACAGTCAGAGTCAGGTCGTGCTATTATACAAAGACTTTGCACAATGCTCAATTCTGACCAATCAGATTCGAGAATTTGACCTTTAACATCAAATTAACGTGATGCAGGATACGTAGTGTTCGGAAAACGTCCCATCATAAACACTGAAGAAATCCATTGTATAGAACTTGATTATTTATCAAGATATTTGTTGTCTGTAAACAATAATATGCAAATATTTTTACAGTTCACTTGTTTTGGTGTACGAATGCAAAAGCAAGTTGTTTTATTCCTGCTAGCTTTTAATAGCCTACTTTACGAACCTGAAATATATTTTTAGATATTTTTGGGGCTATTGGGATTCTTCAGTGCCCTGGAGGTCACATGACACTCAGAGACATTATGCTGCTGTTTAAATCCATAAACTGAGTCAATGGAATATTATCCTGTATCGATCAGCGCTGACCTTGGGCTGCGAAATATTCATACTTGGGTACAAACAGAACATGAACAAACCAACAAGGTGATGAGATTTCACAAATCGCAAGCATTAATTAATTCCTTGGAAATTAAATTAGTGCCAATGGTATTATTATTATTATTATTATTATTATTATTATTATTATTATTATTTAATGAACCTGCGAGATGGATGCAGCTTGATCTGTTTTTACAGAAACACGAGAGAGTTTATTTAACAAAAATTAAGTCTATAAATCACCTTCTTGTACCATTAATTGACCTCCTCATACCATTTTGTTTCGGACAATTTTCTAGAACCAAAGAGCCAATGTGATGAAGAATTCTCCGTGATTTCAAGTTTATTAAAGATAAAACATCACTGCATGACATACAAGTCTAATAAATGTCAGACAATACAACAAAAAATATACAATTCATATAGTTACATTAATGGCATTTAGCAGACACTCTTATCCAGAGCAGCCTGGGGAGCAAATGCCTTGCTCAAGGACACTTCAGCCATTCCTACTGGTCCAGTGAATCAAACCTGCAACCTTTTGGTCCTAAAGCTGCTTCTCTAACCATTAGGCCATGGCTTCCCCCATATAGGTTCGTTTTCGCTTATCCTGGTAGGGTTCATGGTGCCAAAAAGATGAGAAGGTCTCCAGCCAGAAATTCCAGATCTTTCTACAGGATTCCTAGATGTTCCAAATCTGACTGTGAGATATTATATCTTCAGTGGATCCTGGGTTCACCCCGAGGTCTCCGTCTGTCCAAAGGATGTCCCTGATATAGCTCTACCAATCACAGGTTCTCCTTGCAAGGTATTAGAACCAACAGACTCCTGTTGATTTGGAGGAGCAGCATCTCTAGTACTTTGAGGATGTCTTGGACTGTCAAGCTCCTTACCCTGTTACTGAAAATAAGGCCAGGAACAGTGGAGGAACCTCCTCATTTCCACCAGCTATCCTCTCAAAATTATTATGTAAGTCACTACTTAAATCTCATGATCATAGCTGAGGACTGACCTACTGTTTCTCCAGCACACTACAAGACACCATACACACACACACACACACAGACAGCGAGGAGTTACCAATCCACCATGTTTTTGAGAGGTGGGATGGACGCAGAGAACCTGAAGGAAACCCAGGCACAGCAAGAATATGCAAAAAATGCCAAACTCTACACCAACAGTAACATAAGCTTGATCAAAGCCCAGAACCTGGAGCTGTGAGGCAGCAATGCTTCCCTCTGCACCACTGTGCTGCTGCTAAGCTTCCAGCACCTGGTATTCTCAACCCAGTTGAGCTTCTGAGATCAGCTGCTTCCAGTCAAACTTTGTCATTTCTATTTTAAAACATCATAGTCACAGAAAAAGATAGTATAATACTTCTTGTATCTCAGAAACATTTGCTGTGACATAACTGATCACAGTACTAATATTATATCGGCATATCGGTCAGAACTACTACAGCCAGCACAGCAATTTGATTGGGCTAGCCATGCTCCTGAGTGGTGTGACAGAAAAGCATTCACCCTTTTATCCTGAGAGTGCTAGTTCGAATCCTATGATTTACATACAACTAACCCAAGCCCTGTGCCAATTTAGAGCTCTTGTTTCTTGTCAATTACAACAATTCTAGCCAATCGTGGCCATCTGTGAGCTTGTGTGTATGGAAGTAGGTGGATAGTGCTTTCCTCCAAGAGTGTTACTCTGCCCCCTAATGTTGAATAAATTTTGAAAAGATGCAGTTGGAGGAAGTATGTGATAGCTTTTGGCCTCCCTCATTGGTAGCTCACATAATGGTGATAATGGAGATCTGTCTAGTGGATGGGACTTGGCCATGACTAAACTATTGAGAAGATTGTGGGAAAATCCAAAAATAAATCATTAAAATCTATCTGTATACATATATACTGAAATTTGATCTGTTTTAATATGTGAAACTTGACTTGACTTTAACATAAATTCTGATAAACAGCCTTGAAATCACATGCGGCCTCTTTCAGAGACTTTTTCTGAGCAAGTTCTAAAGCACAAGCCTTTCCTGTTTCTATACAAGGAGCGAGCATTGTTACACCAATGGATCAGTGTATTTATACACCAAGGCTTTTTTCTTGTCCTCCCGAGATTGGCCTTTGGACAACAAGAATCCTCCACACATGACTTCACATGACTTCAGAATTAGAGGGTAAACATGCACTGTGACATTAAAAGTCCAGTTATAGCCTCAGCTGGACTTTAAATACCATGTTCTAAGGTTAAGATGAAGCAAAACTAAAGCCTAAAACATAAAACACCTAATGTTCAGGAAGGAAGAACAGATCAGCTTGATGTTATGCATAAAGGAGAAAGAAAGTCCTTGGTTTAATGAAAACACAGAGTCCATACCTCCACCAAGGTATGCGTTATCAACATTGAAACCAAATCACTTGAACCTAGGGTTATACTAAAGCTGTCCACCAAATTTCATCCAAATCCGTTCACTACTTTTTGAGTTACATTGGGAACAAAGTCCTGGATCCACATACATATCCGGATTTGAATCAGAATCTAATCAATTGTTCCTTGGCCCATGGATCACCTTTCCTCCAAATTTCATCAAAATCTGTTCTACTTTTTGAATTACTTTGGGAAAAGTCAAATAAACAAATGGAGGTGAAAAGATATCCTTCTCCTCCAACATAGTTGGTGAAAGTAAAAATGAGGGTCCTTGACAGATGGATAAGCAGCATGTACCTGTAGTTCATTGGGACACAGTGGATGAAACCTACACTGTATTTCCATGTAATTTAGATAAAGGATCAACAGCAGCAAAGATACAATGGGTTGTGATGTTTGGCTACTCATACCACAGACAGACCTGCCAATATTTTGTGTACTGCCTGCGTTTATACAATGCTACAAGTTATCACACAAAAATGTGTCTTCTTCCCCTCCCCCCCCAAGAAATTGGCATGTACCATAAACTAATCAACATCCATCCATTATCTGTAGCCACTTATCCTGTGTAGGGTCGCAGGCAAGCTGGAGCCTATCCTAGCCAACTATGGGTGAGAGGTGGGGTACACCCTGGACAAGTCACCAGGTCATCACAGGGCTGACACATAGAGACAAACAACCATTCATGGTCAATTTAGAGCCACCAATTAGCCTAACCTGCATGTCTTTGGACTGTAGGGGAAACCTGAGTACTCGGAAGAAACCCATGCAGATACAGGGAGAACATGCAAATTCCACACAGAAAGGCCCTCGTCAGCCACTGGGTTTGAACCCAGGACCTTCGTGCTGTGAGGTGACAGTACTAACCACTACACCACCATGCCCCCCAAGACTAAATACCATAAAAACATAAGTTGTTAGAAATGCTTTGACATTGCTTCTCCAGCACTGTTTTATAAAACTTTGCAACATTATGAATGCATCATGAAGCTCTAGAGTAGGGTATCATATATTAGTGTCACACATTCAAAGCATGATACTTTCAGTTTCCTTTTTTAAATTTTTTATTTTTGGTCTAGATTCTTTCTGTGCCAAACCAGGCACAGAAAAAAAAGGCAATTGGAGGCTATCTGAATGTGCTTATTTTATTGATTAGCCCTGAGGAAAATAGTGAGATATTTGGGTCTGTGAGATATAAAGCATTCATTCTGTTTCAAGTGCCAGCTAGGAGAGAAATGACCAGGTGCGAGACGATGCTGCTTCTGCCTGATATCCTGCCCATCAAATTTCCTTATACATAGTGAATTCAAACAATCAATTTATTATGCAATGCTGCTTCTTCTCCTGCAATCTCTAAAACAGGCAAACAGCCTGCTTAATGGCTCTCATGCATTGACTGAAAGGTTCAAGCCACTAAGATGTATTGTTTTTGATTTTCCATTAGATTTTAGTTGTATTTATTGAAAAGGGATCCCTATAACCCTACTCCAAAGAACAGCATACAGTACATAGGAAAGCATATTGTAACCAAAAGAAACATTATTCCCCAGTGTGTATAGTGTACTGGATATTGTGCTGTTGTAACCCCCTCCCATTAGTGAAACAGACTCAAATGACAAACCTAAAGTGACCCATGTCAGGAAAGCCCATTCTTGCTGGACTGGTTTTTGTTTATCTGCTTTGTGTGTATGTTTTTATGCCTGTGGTTGGGCAGATGGGGCTGTTGTGCAGTCTGTCGTTAGTGCGTTGCATGTTTTGTATAGTACAGGGAGACAGATGGCAGGTGGCCTCAGGACATGTCTCATTTGCAGGATTTACATGAAGTGATTTTAAGTCTCCGGCCTTCTCCTAAACCTTATTTGACATCGCTTTCCTACACTGTTTAGCTGGTAAAATAAGATAAAGGAAAATAAATATTGAAAATATTAAAAAATACAATTAAAAATATAAAAATTGTACAACTGTATGTGTACCATAGATGTAATATAAATAGGAAGCCTACTGTATATAGTATGTATGCTATACTTATGGTAAGATTTATACATCTATACCTATGATAAGATGCAAGAAGTACAGTATATTGTGCTGACGTTCTCTATATTGTATTGGTTATGTATATGATATCATCTACAGATGAGGTAATATTCCCCAGTGAGGTAGTTACAGTTGTTGTATTGTGTCCAATACAAATAATCCATAGATGTACAATGATGCATGGATAAAACGATGGACAATCTTATGTCTTCCAGGAGAAATGACCTACGAAAGCGTTCTTCCCTGCAGCGGGGCAGAAGCTATCTGCTGCTCAGTATACTTCTTTGTCCCTGTAGTGCTTTGTGGAGTAGAAGGGAGGCGTTCTTTATGATCACTGACACCTCTGCCAGCGGGTGTTACAATGTTAATTACAGTCTACTTGACTTGGAGATGAATGCAGTCATAACAAATCCCTGCATCGAGTGTCAAATACTCATATATTGTTAGATGACAATGATGATAAGGTGATCAACAGATATTATCATGTTGAAAGTTGCTCTCGCATTTACATATAAATATCCAGTCATTACTGTGTAAAGTTACTGATGAGATATTAATGGGTTATCAGTATTACAGATGATGTCCAGCTATAACACTTTGCAGCTTTGTTGTGGCTCACTATGAGTGGAAGCTTCTAATGAGCTTATAATGGCCTCTGTGTAAGATCATTTGCCTCCTCATTCTTTTCATCTCAGACTGAAGATAAAAACATTTTCATTGAGACCATTTGCTAACACAGTGTCAACATGAATGTGCAACTTTACTGTCGGCCCCATTCTTTTAAATAAACTTTAAAAATACCCTCCAGACTTATTCCCTTTGCAGAGACGCCATATAATTGGCAGGGAAATAAATGATCCCCTGCCAGGGGGCAGTTTAAAGTGTTTCAGGAGCTTGTTTCAGATGAGACAGAACACAGTGTAAATGCCAAGGGGCTCATTTACAGGGTTTACAGAATGAGAGAAAACCTTCCACAAATTAGAATGTATGTCTTTTCAGCAGAATAGCAATAGTACTGTCAAGTCAGACATATTGTGAATTAAGAAGGCATGAAAGCACATTCCATTACTACTTTCTCATTTTCTTATATTTCAATGACCAGGGATGTAGTGGATGTAGTGCTGGTCTGTAGTGGTAAAGCATATACTGTAGACAGCATTGTAATGGGTCGTAATTACACATAATTATGAAACTGGTAATTAGTGAAGCATTTGTTCAAAAGCATTACTGAGGGAATATGCGACAGAGATTGGAGCGCTAGGCAAATTAGTCTACAAAACACAACCCTTCCAATTTGCCCATTTGCAGTAATTGTGTGGTGGCTGGGGGAAATCATTCAGATGATCAGATGGCATTTTCTACCATATACTGTAGGTCTGAAAATCGCAGGCTTTCCTGCACTTAAATATGATTCTCTTTTACATATATCTCAATCACAAGCAAAGTTACATGATGATAAAATTAAAGTTATATGAAGTCTGATGACCTCCAAAAGTGAAAATGAAGAAAAATTGTATTAAAAGATTCCTTTCAATTTCTGATGAAAGATTCATCTATCTATTATCCGTAACCACTTATCCTGTGCGGGCAAGCTGGAGCCTGTCCCAGCTGACTATGGGCAAGAGGCAGGGTACACCCTGGACAAGTTGCTAAGTCATCGCAGGGCTGACACATAGAGACAAACAACCATTCACATTCACACCTACGGTCAATTTAGAGCCACCAATTAG
>JAOANJ010000021.1:5249527-5260073 GCA_026413345.1 Ariopsis seemanni
CGTATTTACCCGGCTGCCAACCCTCTCGCTTCACGCGCACAATCCACTCTCTCCGCCTCTTCTCCTCTCTCGGAAAACGGTAAAAACTTTTTCCTGAACCGGTCCCGTTATTACAGTTCACTGCACAACAATAAGGCATGTTTTTTTTTTGGAAATTCCCGAACGTACGTCTGCACTCAAGCCGAACGGCAATGCAAATAAACTGAAGTGGACTCAACTCTAGCGATTTGTTTGTCTTGAATGATGTCACGCGCCGAATGGTCACGAAAATCGCCAAGCAGAAATTCGCCGCGATCCGTGCTAACTTATTTTAATTATTACTTATTAACAATTATTTTTGGGACCAGAAGAAAATTACAGAGGGTTTTTTAACATATAAAGTTTCAAGTGTGCATAAATTGAAAACCTTTGCCTATGACCTTTAATTCTCCACCACGACCAACCTCATTCTCTGATACTGTTGCTGTCTACAACTTGCGGCTTGTCTTTTAAAGAAAGATATGGTGCTTTAATTTTTTGGCCTAGAATATTTTTTACGTGAAAAGCTTCTTACGTGAAAGCAAAATAGGTTTGCAAACGTTTCTTTCCTCAAATGATCATCAGATAACTTATTGTTACTTTCCTGAATATTTCTCTCACTCATTTTTTCTGCTCGTATCGCCCAGCTCTAGCTCCACACTCATCTACTATTTAGTGACTGAATGTTTAAGCATCATCTGTTACATGCGATCGGTCTAATCAGACATTAGATCAGACATTCAGTGATGTCTTTACAGAGTGATGTGTGCTGTGATTTGATGTGAACTGCTTGCTGTTCAGTGTGGCATGAAACATTACTGAAGGTCTATATGTGTCGGCAAATTCCATGTGTATACAGTCAGGTCCAAAAGTCTGATTCCACTACTGAGAACTGTTTCTCGTCAATCAGTAGCCAAAACTATTTCTGGTTATTTCATAAAATTAGTTTTCTCTCATATGAATTTAAAATGCTGTGATCTTATTGACATATGGATTAAGAAGAATACCGTAAATTATATGGTATCATAAAGTATTTTTAATGGATTGATTTTTAGGAAATATTTAAAAAAAAAACTTTTTTATAACAAAACCATGTCTCACAATTATTAGCACCCCTAAAAATGAACTAAATATAACTGAAGCATGTTCCAATTAATATTTCTCCCTCTTCTTCTCATCTTTCTACTTTCTCTTATTCTATATTTCACCATGTTCTTTTTTTGTCCTCTCCCTCACTCCTACTTTCTTTTTTCTTCTTCCTTTCCCTTCCTGCTATCTTCTCTTTTTTCCTTTCATTTTCTTTTCTTCCATCACTTTCTTTCTCTACGTTTTCTTTCCTTCTCTTACGTTTGGAAAGCCGAGAGTACAAATAAAACCAAGCGCTGCATTTTACTAGAGATTTGTTATTACATTAAGTGAAAAAAAGGCTCGTTTTTGTTTTTTTGTTTATTTCCCTGTAATGTTTTACAATATAAAACATCGATTGGTAGTGGACTCAGACTTTCAAACTCGGACCGTTTAAGTCTGAACTTTACAGAACCTGAGCTCTGTAAATGATTCTGGAGTTGGTCACTGTCTAATAATTGCTATAACAATACATCGTGAAGCTCCGCTACTGAACCTCCACGTCGTCTCGTATGTTGTGATGTGAATTTGTTCTGCATAACGTCCCAAATAACCAGAAGTGTACGTGTTACCATGTGTACGCATGTGTGTCTCATCCCTGCCTTCTCTCTCATCTGTGTGTTTTTCCTGTGTGTGTTTTCATGGCAGCCGACGACCCCCGGCCTCACCCACCCGACCCATGTGATACACAGACTCCTCCCTCTAGACTATTAGCTCCTCCCACCAGACCTATGGGGGCAGACCACCCAGACCCCCTTCATCCTCTTCTCCTTCAGATTCAGTCTGGCATACACACACACACACACGGTTTAACCTGCCATTATATGTTTTCTTTCTGCTCATTATTTTACTCTGTCTGCATTTCTTCAGCGTCATGATTTTCTAACGATCCCTGACTTCTGTTGTGATTTTTTTTTTTTCTTTCTGCTGAATGAAAGCTCTTTTCTGATGTTGATGCATTATCACTCCAAGGTGATGACTGGAGTAATGAGTATAACTGCATCCGTTTGTGGCGTGTGCTTTCGTACGCATTCGTTTCAGTTACGTTATTCACCTTCGTTTGTTTTTTTGTCCTTCTGTTTCTCGAGCAGTGCTCCTTGAAGTTACAGGCGGGAAGACATACCCCATTAACCTGAAGGGTAATAAACTTTACGATGGTTCTGATTTGACGACCGGATTTTAATCATGCACGTTTTGCTCTAAATGGTGATATTCAATTGAGGATTTAATTACAATCCGAGGCGTTTGCCTTCCAGCCTTGCTGACTTTGGGGACGCCATTTTACTTACTTCTGCTTTAATATTTCTTTCAATATTCACTCTTTTTTCTCTCTTTTTCCTCCTTGTGTTGCTCAGCCGGCAGAGCAGGGGCAGCCCTTCACACCCCGAGAGCCCTCTTCCTTCATCTGACTCCTAACTACCCCGTCCTTTTTCTACTCCTCCTTCTTTTACTTCATTTTCTCTTGAATTGTACTTTTTTTTCTTCTTATCTTCCCCTTTCCCCCTACTTTTCTTTTACCTTTCTTGCTCTCCTTCTTTCACTTTCTTTATTTGTTACTTTCCTTTTGTCCCCTTTTCTTTTCCCCTTCTCGTCTTCTGCTTCATCTCCCACATTCATTTTTTCTTCTTACTTAGCTTTTCCCTCTCCTCTCCTCTCTCTTTTCTTTTCTTTCCTTCACTTTTGCTCTCGTTACTTCTTCCCGTCATCTCTCTTTTCCCTTTCCTGTTCTACGTCCTCGTTTCTTCCTCTCAGACTCCCTCCATATTCACCGTCAAGCAAACCTAAACCAAACCCCACCAGCACAACTGAACTCACATACACACACACACACACATGACACAGTGAGGAGAGGAGGAGAGGAAAACAGATGGAAACCTCTTCGGATGTATCTTCTCCTCATCATTACGCCTGCTTCATTAAAGGACAGATGCTCTTCTACGTTCCACATGAAGTGGAGGAGCAGCGACACCACCACCGTGCTGTGAGAGACGTGTTGTGTTTTTGTCGTCGTTAGCGTGGCTATGCTTTTTGATGGATTTTCTCCAAAACCAACTGGATCAACATGATCTCCATGAACACCATCTCGATGTTTAATCCCTAGTGTAATGCACAAGTGGCCAAGGTTCCTTGAATTTCGCGTCATGTCCACGTCCTCACTTTAGTACTGAAACATCCTCGACCCTGTCCATGTTTACCCTCATAATATTTCTCGAAAGATTTCACTTTCCCACGTAGTGAGTTCAGTAAAATCAGCGAGGCGGGATCTACACAGAAAGTGCAATATGTCTACAGATCACTCCACGTAACATGCAGTAGACCTGAAGTTTGACACACATACTCAAAATATGTGAAATCTGTTTAAAATTTTGCACGATAGCAGCTACTCTAATTCTCTGTGAGGGGAAGGAAAAAGGGATTGTATCATGATTAGCATCCCTACAGGTGCATAACGTAATCGTTTATGCAAACATATCTTAATTGTGCTTTTGTGTGTTTGATTTATTGTCAAATTAGAAAATCAGGTTTTAAAGGAATAATTTAAAGAAAAATCAAATGTCCAATAATGCTTAAAACTAATCAATCAGCCAGGACATCTTTGGTGTCAGAAGTTTGCTTCTTTTTTTTTTTGCAAAAAAGCTACGAGATGAGTGTACACTATCCAAAGGGGAAAAATATATATAATTGCACGATGCATCAAATATGCAGTCATTTCTATGTATTCTTGCACTGGTTTTGTAAATATGCCGTACAAATATCTGTTCTGAATGAATAAATTATCATAAACATATATTACTAATTTATATATACATACATGTTGACACTTGGTTCGTTAATCCAACCAGATTTTTTACTTTTACTACACTCTTGGGCTGTTAAAACATAAAATTTGGATTTTAACAGCTTCAGTATGAAATACGTATAACTGACATGCTATTTAGATTAGAGACGCGCTGTAGAATATCGCACGAATACTGTGTTTAGATAGAAATAGGAATAAAAATTGAGCAAATAAAAAAGCCACATTGATTAACGTTAGTGTATTAGTGGACTGCAGTGCTTTGCATAGTGCTGTGAGATATATTTATCAAGCGTAGTGTAAAATATTATTTATTTAAAAAAAAAAAAAGGATAGTTTCTGTTCTGAAATCTGATTGGCTGAGCCATGTTTGAAACTGTGGTAAAAGCCTCAATATACGTGTCCCAGTGACCACAGCATCATAATTACATTCTGGGTTTAAACCAATAAACCATTGTGCTCTCAAGATAATTCCCTAAACGTTGCTTGTTATGTTGCTTAGCAACTAAAGCTTACTATTAATAGACTACATTATGTGATGGAAAAATGTATTTATTTTATTTCAATTATTATTATTATTATTAATAATAAATGTTTTATTCTATCCACATTCACTGGATTTTGAGAAACAGCTTTTTTTTTTTCTTAAATTTTGCAAATTCGATAATAAAAACTTTATACTAAACGTCCGAGAAAATCATTTTTGCTTAGCAGACACGCAACAGATTGAATATGGGCGTAGTAAAATAATCAAATTTGACAAGATTTACATCAACAGTTGATCAATGAAAACACATTTTATTGAAAAAAAAACTTTATTTTGTCCTCGGTTGGTTCAGCAACACACTCTGCCATTTTGTTTTTCTCTACTCAGAGTATATGAGCTGATAGCCTAGTCATAGAGTAGCCAATCAGAGCACACGATTGCTCATAATTAATGAATATGGATAGAATAAATGTTTTATTTATTGAATATTAGTTTTTTGTTTTTATAAAAGCAATAAGCGCATCTTAACTCCAACAACTATGGTTTATTTGTGAAGGGTTTTTGGTTTGTCCTCGACAGGGAACCATTAACGGTCCATTGAAGAACCTCAAACAGAGGTTTCCTAATCAGGGAGTCTTCATAGCGTCAAGTACAACCCCTTTAGTAAGCTTGATTTATTTATTTATTTAAAGACAGCAGCTAAAAAGTAGTGGAAGTATGGCTAGGGGCAGGGCGGCCATCTTGAACAGCCAGAATCCTTTTTGTCTTTAGCAGAGTTTGGAGTCATTCTCCTCCCTAGGCCCCGCCTCCTAAATTTAAAGGTGGAGTTTGACCAGATAGCAACGTACTTCCGCTTTGAACTTAAATTGAGAATTAATCGGAAATATTTAATTTTTTTAGAGCAAAAATTGTGTTTCATCGTATGACGTAAAGAAGCAAACTTCAGACACCAAGCACGTTTTGGTGAACATGGAAAAATATGTTCATTTGAATTTCAATAAATATTCCTTGAGCAAACGCTAGCTAGAAATAGCTGTTCTATGCAGAGATCTTATGCTGCCTTCAGGTCTATTTCTGTCAGTAATATCATAATCACAAAGTGAGTGCACTTGAACGACACAACGTTGTCGTAATCATGACACGAGAAAACCACTTGAACACGCACTACGTCGTAATCAATATCTCTAAACTCGTATGCACAAACTTCCAAGGTGGACTTGAAGGCAGCGTCATGTTTGGCAATTTGTTCTCAACCCCTTCGGACGCAAGGAAAAACGCTACGGAACTTCATGTGTACAATTCTACACGTTCTATCCGAAGGGGTTAAGAAAACAAACAAACAAACAGTCTCAACCCTTCATCAGGCTTAAGTGTGTGTTGTAACAAACCTGTTCGTACTCACCTACTGCGCATGTCAACACAACCCTCAGTGTATACAATGCGGAAATATGACGAAGGATTATTTAAGAGTAAAATGTTTATCATGGCCATATCTTTGTGTTGTGTATCTGTGGTGCATTAACAGAAATTGTGCTTCCACTGCTTTAGAGACTAGTTTAGACCTGTATGATTATTGAATATTAAATTATTGTATTGTGTGTGACTTGAGTAACATAAATGAATATTGAAAAAAAAACAGAAAATAATGCATCATTGAGTGGTGAGAGATGGAAAAATGGGCTTTTGGCAGTCGAGATGATCTTGTACATTTTCGCAAACTGTGTGTCGTAGCATGTAGAGACGTTAAGGCGTTAACGTCCGATACATCCTGGTACTTTTACTGTGTGATGAACGAGTCTGTCTCGCAGGACTGTTCTGTTAAAGCAAAACAATAAAAAAAAATTCAGTGTCCGCAGTTTTGAGTATTGTGGTTCATTCTTTCGTAAATGTCAATACTCTAATGATTGATTATACAAATATTAAAATTGTGCAAAAAAAAAAAAAATTACAGCATTCATTTAAGGAAGATATATATAAAAAGTGTGTTACATAACATCATGGTGCATGTGCTAAATATTCAGGATTGAAAATGTAGCATGAACAGTGCAGCTAGTGGAAGTTGCCAGGTCTGGGACTTTTTATGCCTAACAGAGGAACCTTTTGACTTCTCTCACATGGCGGATATTTTTGCACATGATTTATATATCTTAATACGAAATATTTATTACAGGAGTGATGGCAGGGCTGAATAATTTACTCGTTACTGCTACCTAGTGGATGCACTTGTATCTGCAGTAAAATAAGGAATTTAAAAATATGAAAACACTTCATTGAAAACGCCTGTACAATTCTGTGTATTGGCTGTGATTTTGTTAAACCATTGGCGTATTTAATAATACACCATCGGCACAGTGTTGTAATGGTTAGCACTGTTGCCTCACAGCAAGAAGGTTCTGGATTCAAGTCCAGCAGCCAACGGGAGACTTTCTGTATGGAGTTTGCGTGTTCAAAGACACGCTGTTAGGTTAACACGGGGCGGCCTTGGGCTGAAGTGCCCTTGAACTAGGCATCTAACCCCGAACTGCTCCGGGTATGTGTGCACTACTTCAGATGGGTTAAATGCAAGGGATGAATTTCACTGTGCACGTGGCAAATAAAGTCATCGTCTTCTTCCAGGTGAACGGGCGGTGCACGAGTAGAAGAAATTTATTGTAACTACACTAAAATCACAAGACTCCACTGTTGATTCCTTTCCAATAGTAGAACATCCAAGTATTTTATTCCCTACTTAATACACAACACAAAGAGAAACAGAAGCGCTTACTTTGCCCAGGTTTATTAAGGAGGAACCAAAAAAAAAACCCTGAATCAACTCTGATTTACTCCTTCATTGTGTTCCAACAGTGTGTTGAATTAAAACAGTTTAGTGTAAGTACATACTCTAAATAAATATTATTTCCATTTACCTTTAAATCACAGACACCTCACACCCACTTCACTCTGCCTACTTCCATTTTCTTCATTCATGTTTTATTTCTATCAAAATCATAGGCAGGTACTAGTAGTAGCCATTCAAATTGATCTTGGTTTCCCACACACCAGTTTAAATATACACTATGTTACACAGTTACACTATTTACACGTGTTACAAGCTCAATATCGCGCTCGCTTCTCCATCAGAAAACACGAAAAAGAGTGGGAGGGCTGTGGGTTAACAAGCGCAGGAAGATGAGCACACTCCCAAGCCAAACCAAAGGAGAGGAAACGTAAATGAAGACCCTGATAGAAACTCATCCACTTACGGGGTGAACAAGAGAAAGGAAAGAGAAGGGAGGGGAAAGAAAAAAAAAAAAAAAAAACACCTTGGTTGTAGCATAACTAGTCGTCCTCAAGTCTTCCACACGTTCAACACTTAAAACTTTACATTTCGGGCTTTTTGCACATCAGCGTGGTGGACGTCGCTCACCTTAAAGCAAATCAGAGTTTGCGCTCGACTTTCTGTAAACCTCTCCACACAACTACAAACCTTACAAAGGCTTCAACTTCTAATATGTGTACACACACACACACCTTTCACAACCTCGGACATTTTCTCCACTCCCTTTGAAGCCTTGAAACTCTCAGCCAATTGAAACACAGCTGGCATCATAGAGTTCACCAGCATTGATCACGAACTCTGCACATCATTCTCACATATGTATATATTTAAAAAAAAAAAAAACAGCATTTCTCTTCATCTAAAGCAAGTCTACACGCTTGCTTTGTGTGGGATTTGGAATGGAAACGCACTCCATTAAAGATTATATACATCAAAGCGAGCTCTTCAGGCATGGGGAGGGCGAAAAACAGAAACTAATGCATTTCAAACTTGAACGAGTTAGTATTTTATCATTAATTTCTTCTTTCAGCTTCAGTCTTCTTAATATTTGTGCCACTATTAATCTTCAGAGCAAAACTAAAGTAGTTACTATTTGCAATAGTGTACTTCCTTGACCCTTTAAATCCAACTCTTCCACATACTGTAACAAAAAAAAAAAAAAAACCCCACACACACACCTCAACATTCCAGTTTTACCACTTCAAGCTTCACCATAACGCTTCCTTTTCACGATGTTGATTTTAACGACGTGTTTGTACGCGCAAGATGCCCGATCGTTACCATAACTACACCGAGAAGAAGTTTTTAAGCATAGTTTCACACAGTTTGTCTGTCTCCATGTGACATCGCTCAAATCGACATGAAAAACTGGACGGTTTGACACCATCGCCCCCTAGTGGACATCGATATCCATTTGATTTCTCCAAATAAGAGGGGGGAGGGGAGGAAAATAACCACACCCATCCCAAAACACATTATGCATAGCAAGTTGTTTAGGAGCGGATTTAACGTTAAAAAACTAAACTGAAGAGTGTGTGTATACGAGTGTGGAACGGAAAAACAGCAAGCTGACCGATTCGTTCCGTGTATTAACCACTAGAGGAAGAGATCATTTTACATTCCGATCCTTAGAATTTGCATTTACTGACAATATAAGAAAACAAGTCTTTCTATTGCACCTAAAGTTCAGAGGATTAAAAATACAATTCTGAGGAACCCATTAAAAGCACATAGCAGACGGAGCAGCATCAACCGCAGTACCTCAGGTTTAGATATATGCTGATATAAAATATGCTTTTTGTATTATAACGAAGAACCCCGTAGAAACTACAGCTAAAGAAAGTGAAACGGGTTGAGATACAGAAGCCCTCCCACCCACCACCAGAACCTCAGAAATGAGTGTAAATGAAAAACACTGAATGCCCACACACACTCAAAGTAAAACTCCAGTTACATCATGCGAGTCATAACGCTGGCTCTTATTTGTGCAAAAAAGGCGAGAGAGCGGCGAAAAGTGGGACGTCTTTGTTCCAGAGGGACAGAGGCAAGGAAAGGCTTTCAGATCACCATGATCTTGACTTCGTCGTTCTCGTCGGGCCTGTAGAAGAACGGGATGCAAGGGTTCTCCTCGAGGAATGGAGGTGGCTGGGTTTCAGGGTTCTGCATCTCCTGGAGAAGCTGCATGATCTGCCGAGCCGTGCCGTCCTCTCTGGGTCTCAGGGAAGATCCGGCAGGAGGGTCAAGTCTGTCCTGTGGGCCGTCGTCTGTCCTCATCTGCATGTCTGGAGCCACTTCGACAGCTGTGCTCATGTCCATAGATACTACAGACACACCGAGAGAGATATTAACTTCAAGAGAGATGAAAAAAAAAAACATACACTGGTGTTCATTGTGCTATAAAAACACTTCATGAATTGCTGTTAAAGCAAAACGATCAACTTTTAAGGTCCTAACAGTAACTCCACTTCTTCACATTATTCTGTCGTTGATTATTTTCCAATAAACAGCACAACCCCATCTTTACTAAAACCATCCTGCACTCCACCCCCCCACAGTACAATATAACTACCCGGGCCATCCACAGCGTCCAGCTCCAGATGTGTCCCTGCAGGCGGGCCGGCGTCCTCTCCAGCAGCCATAAAGTCAGGATTATTGATGGCGCTCATGTAGCGAGTGTACCACTCGTTCCGCTCTCCGACCAGACGCATCACCAGATCCTGCAGCTCTGCCAACTTCGTCTACAAACATTACAGTGATCATGAAACTGAGCTAATTAGAAGGAAGGAAGGAAGATAGATGGATAGATCATTCTAGAATTCGGGGTGCGTTTCACATCTCCGAGATAAACCTTTTGTCATATTCCTTTTGTGGAAACTTTACTGAAATCAAAAGTCCCTTCCCATGCCATGTGAGCCTCTCACCTATCACATAGCTAGGGTTACAATGGGGGACTAGCCCTCTGGTAACCGTGAGAGTTTGACTCCCCACTCGCATCTGTACCTTGCCAGACAGCAGTAGGTTCCATTTTTATGACGGTCTTTGATATGACCTGACCGTGAAGACAACTCACGATCTCCCGATTGAGAGGCGGACACGCTAACCACTAGGCCAGGGGTCGGCAACCTATGGCACGCGTGCCACTGCTGGCACGCCGAGGCATAATCACTGGCACGCGCCACGCTGGACCAGCATCAGCAAAAAAAAAAATCTCAGACTGACAGCACGATCCTCCAATCGAATTCGCTCCTCAACGCTCTGCACTCAGCTCCCGCCCACTTTCCCACAGACCCATGTGTAAAAT
>JAOANJ010000021.1:7531851-7542076 GCA_026413345.1 Ariopsis seemanni
TGAGGAAGGACCTTAGAGAGGAATTACCTAACATGCTGATAAGTGTTGGATTAATGTTAGATTTTATACCGAAACTTGGCATAATTAGCATAATGCATGGTATATTTTTGATCAGACATTAAGGATTTCCAACAAGCTTTACTGTGCAAGTCTTTCTTTTCTGACATGTATGGTAAAATACATATGCTAGTTCTAAAAATATTAAAAGACAATTTTTTTTTTTAACTTATTATGTATACAATTTGACATTTAATTAGTAATTGTAAAAAATATCATTGTCAGATGCACAAATAAAAACTATATATTGCCATGATATTATGCACTTTGAGTGTCTTGCCTTAAAGCTGCAAAATGTTTGAAGAACCCCTGCTTTATAGTTTGGACCATGAAAATAAAATCTAATTTTTGTGTGAGAAACTCTTCTCAGCATTGTGTCCTTTTGATGTTATTTTTAATGAAAGGGTTTATGTTGTGTTTTTCGCCTCCCTATAGAGTGAAATCATTCGGGACAACCCGGGCATCCTGGACTGCATCAAGGAAGGCGTGGGGCGTGTCTTGGGTCTGGGTGTGCCCCACAGTAAACGCCTCCTTCCCCTCTGGGCGCTGGTGTTCCCTACTGTCCTCCACGGCATCCTACATTATATCGTAAGCTCGAGTGTTCAGAAGCTGGTGCTGTACATGCTGCGTCGCCGTGGCAACACCATCACGTCACCCAAACGCACCGACTTCGGCAGTGAGCCGGTCCAGAACATGCTGGACGCCTATTTCCCAGAGCTGATCGCTAGCTTCGTGGCCAACCTGTGTGCTGATGTGCTGGTATTTCCTCTGGAGACGGTGCTCCACCGGCTGCACGTTCAGGGAACTCGCACCATCATTGATAACACTGACCTGGGCTTCGAAGTGCTTCCCATTAACTCTCAGTACGAGGGGATGAGGGACTGCATCAACGCAATCCGACGCGACGAGGGTCCGCTGGGCTTCTACAAGGGCTTCGGGTCCATCGTGATCCAGTACTCGCTACACGCAACAGTGCTGCAGATCACCAAGATGATTTATTCAACTTTACTGCAAAATGCCTGAGGGGAAAATCTAAAATAGGACCCGTGAACGACCTTTCTTCTCACTGCGTTATTACTTCAGGAAGAACTTGCATGCAAGTTTGATGCATCACCACTTGTAATGTTGTAATAAGGCTGCTTTCACACTACTTTTTTTCGACAGAAAGACTGCCTGTCGCGTCCGTTTGTGCTGATATTTAGAAATAAACCGTTCAAGTGATGTACATGCTGTAACCTTAACAACACACACACACATCAGCTAGCTTATCGATTATAGACTGTTGTAAAGATGAAATGTGACGACGTTGTACGGTAAATCATAAGCCTCCTTGCATTCTCTCACGAACCCTACGTTCACGCTAGCAATGACTAAGTGCCAGGCGGCTGTCATACCGTGCTGCGAATTCATCGACAACTGCAGTTGAAGTGACATTTAAACGGAGATGTTCTCATTTCTATGCAAATTACTTGCTTTGATGCACAAAAATGAAAAATGAGCATGGTTCTGAAGAAAAATAAAGCTTAGTAGAGATCATTCTTGCCTCTTGCGAGTCTAGATATGCAAATAATTGCACTACAGTTTTGCTAATCTGTCAACGAATCTACAAAGTACAAAGTCGAGCACATAACATGTAAATCAAACCACAGATTATAGCGCTGTATTTATTTTGTGTTTTATCACATTCGAGGCTATGCAGCAGGTAACGATCTCATCAGAACTCAACAAGCGCCAGCACACACCCACAAAAGACAAACTCCACCCAAAACATGTCTCTTGCTCGTGTGAACGTAGCGTAAGAACGTTATCATCGCTCACCCTCCGCTCGCCCCATGAGCTGCATCCTGATTGGTTTGTGCGTCCACTATGATGGAGAGGGAAAAAAAAAAACCTAAGAGGCAGCAGTGCTTTTTAATCCTCCTCTTCTGTTTACGTCAAAATTACCCTGAAGCACAATTGGATGACTAAATTAACCACTTTTCCACCCTGAAACCTGACGTGATTTGATTGATTGATTAGTAGATAGTAGTAAGAGTAAGATGTTCAGCCTAATAGACAATACAAAAAGTTTCCAAGATGTTTCTGACACAAGTCCGACAACAGAGATTAGAGATTCCGATCAAGTCATTTTGCTCTCAGGGTAAAAGTGGAAAAATGCGTGGACTAAGGGAGAGCCCCAAATGTGTGATTGCCTGTTTCCATCAATGCCATTGTTTCCATCAAACTGTTAATAAAAACAAACTTAAAACAAAACAACAAATGAATTTGGTCACCAAAATCATGATTCCAGACTAGAGCTCTTGTACAAACCTACAAAGCGTTAAATACGAATCATCCTTTTTTTTTTTTAAAGAGTGTAGTGAACGTAAGTATTCTTGTAAGCTTACGTATGAATGTGAAAAGTTGAGCGAAAACGACAAACGACGCAGAGTGTGAAAGCAGCCTTCAGATTGCCGATTCGCTGTTCAATAAACGGATAAACGTCATTTGTTCTACGAGATCAGCGCAGCCATGTGCGTGTAGCTCTCTACTATCGATTTGTCCTCTTTTACAGATGTAAATTTTCTCTTGTTGAACGCAGTTTCTCTCACTGTTTTGTGCTTGCAGCGTTTTCTGTTCGAGCTCTGATTTCAAACATGATGTTTTGCGGATTATTTGATTTGATGTGTTAAACGAAGTCAAATCCTAAACTCTTCAGGACCAGTGTCTAGACATTCATTGTACATGAACAATATACAAAACGTAAAGTGTTATTTAGTCGTTTGCACCATGGTGAATGTTTGTAACGATGTGTAAATTAGTGAAAATGTTTTCCATCTACTTTCTGCCACATCGCTGCAAAGGTTAGCGCTGTCAAATTTTGACAGCAGCACTAACTTTGGAAGCAAATGTTAACATTTTAGCTGCACTAAAGAGAAAAAAAATAATATATACAATACTGGCTACTGTGACTGAAAATAAATGTATGGAATCAGTTTTGTGTAGAGTTTTTGTTTGTTTGTTCCACTGAAAACGAGTCAGCCAATCACGTGGCAGCATCGCAATGCACACAGAGGTCAAGCGCTTCAGTTAATACGAGGATAAGTCAAAAAGTTCGAAGACAGATGTTATAATTTCAAAAGAATTCAGAGAAGGAATTCTTCGATGGAAACGTCGCTTGCAGAAGCGTTTAGACTTAAATGGAGGATATGTAGAGAAATAGCTTTGTTATTTTCATAAATAAAGATTGTTTTTTTTTCAATTTGTCTTAGAACTTTTTGACTTACCCTCGTATTTTAGGATTTAATATTCGAGTATTTTGGAAACTCCTGATCACCTGGGATTTCACACGCAGCAGTGACCCAGACTGGTGCGACAAACAGACTTCTGTGGCTGGAAGCTACACCTTGTTGATAAGAAAGGTTGGAGTAATAAAATGGCCCGTCTGTTTTGTTCTGACCAGACAGAAAGGCTACGGTAACTCAGATAATCATGCTTTGCAACCGTGGTAAGCTGAAAAGCATCTCAGAATGCAGAATATGTCAAACCTTAAGGTGAACATGCTACAACAGCAGATGATCACACCAGACTCCACTCCTCCTGACAAACAAGAACTGTGGCTACAGTTTATCAAAACAAGCACAGAGCTGAAGAGTGAAGATTGGATAAAGTCCAGGTCTTGTTTTGGCCCAGTTTCAATAATTCTGCACCTACTGTAGGAGCAGATCCCTGCTCTTGGTTGACAGGAATGGAACCTAAAGCGAAGTGGTGGTGGTGGTGGTGGTCATCATCTGTTGTAGGCCGTCCACCTCAAGGTTTGACATTTCAGAGATGCTTTTCTCCTCACTATGGTTGTAAAGAGTGGTTATTTGGGTTCCTGTAGCCTTTGTGCCAAGTTAAACCCAGTCTCCTTCCTCATTCTGTCGTCAGTAACTGTGTGATCTGTATGGTTTTATGCTTTGCGCTGCTGCGACATACTTGGATCATTGCATGAATGAGTAGGGGTTTCTGATCAAGTTGTCGGTGAGTGTATATTTCATTCATTGTTAATAATTACAATTTGCCCTGTGCTCTTCTGAGCCATGAAACCACAATTGGCAAATAAGTAGCACAGGCAATATATGAATGGCAATCATTTAATATGTGGAGTCGTGTATTTTTTTTTTAATGTACAGTATATCATCATTAAAGCATGTAATACTGTATCGCTTAAAACTGATTACAAAGTATTTTGTGGTATTACATTACAGGCATTTAGCAGATATTCTTATCCAGAGCGATGTACAACAAAGGGGTACGTGACATGGTGTTCCTGGAGCAGGGAGGGTTAAGGGTCTTGCTCAAGAGCCCAACAGTGGCAGCTTGTCAATGCTGGGACTTGAACCCATGACCTTCAGATCAGTAACCCAGACCCTTAAGCACTGTATTTTGTCCAGATCATGTTAACCTGCACATTTAAAAGGAGACAGAAAAGGTTTATTCCCCCTTTATTTGTTTCTTTAAGGAAACCTTTAAAAGTTCCATGAGGAACTTGAAAACAGGAGAGCTTCATTTCAGAAAAGGCTTAATATGTATAGCCTTTAGAGCAGTCGTTCTCAAATCAGGATCCCGCAGGGTCTGAGAAGCAAAGCCAAGGTTTCTGTGATTGATTTATTTAAAATGTAATAACTTATCAAATAATTTATTCACCTATTTGACTGGTCCCCTTAAACTCAATGGCTTGAAGTCACACCTCACTACAACAACACTCGCCGGCCACTTTAATACGAAACGTGTTCTTGATTCTAGTTCTTGGCTGCAGGACTGGAACCCATTGTGGTCTTCTACAGTTGCATATTGAGATGCTTTTCTGCTCACCACGGTTGTAAAGAGTTGCTATGAATTCCTATATCCTTCCTGACAAAAAAAAAAAAAAAAGCTTGAACCAATCTGTCCAAGTTCTTCTAACCTATCTTATTAACAAAGGGAGGGGAGATATGGCCTAACGGTTAGCGAAGCAGCTTTGGGACCACAAGGTGGCTGGTTTGATTCCCTAGACCACTCGGAAAAGCTGAAGTGCCCTTGAGCATGGCGCCTAACCCCAGGCTGCTCCGTGTATGTTGTTCTGGATAAGAGCGTCTGCGAAATGCCATTAATATAATGTAACAAGGCATTTGTTTCCACCCACAGAACTCACTCGATGTTTTTTGTACCATTCTGTGTAAACTCTAGAGACTATTGTTTGTGTGTGAAAACCCCAGGAGATTAGCAGTTTCTGAAATACTCAAACCAATCCATCTGGTTCAAACCAACACAGTGAAAGTCACAGTTTGAGATCACAATTTTTCTCATTCTGATGTTTGAAGCTAACATGAATTAACTGAAGCTCTTGATTTGAATCTGCATGATTCAAAACATTGTGCTGCTGTCAAAGGATTGAATAGAGAATGGGATAAAACCGATGCAGGTGGATGGGTGTTCCGAATAAAGTGGCCTGTGAGCCTACATCAATAACGTAGACTCGGATCTAACACGTTCTGTCAGCGGGAAGGAATAAAAAGCTCCATGGTGCAAATTAATTGACAGGATATCGGTGTCATAGCTCTGAAAAAATAAATCTCCTGAGGTCGTCAGTGGAGTTCATTTTGTAGTGAAATGGTTCCCGTTTGAGAATCCTGCTTCAGAAAGATTGAGAGGAACCAGTTTGAGGAAAGTGGTGGAGTAAGTAAATTAGTCATCAAGGGAACCATCGATTCTGTAATAGCTTTTCCAAATGAATATAAACACTTAGAACTTTGAATTGAAGTTAACACAGTAATAGTCCTCAGTTGGTCATACAGAATCGCACACTGATCTGTGATTGAGTTTCTCAGTGAGCGAAAAGAACAGAATCTGGAACATTATCATCATCTAACACACTGACATTTATATACAGTATTATTTCCCCATAACACACATAATGAAGTGTTTCATTTCCTATTTATTTATTTATTTATTTATTTATTTATTTCCCAAGCAATTTTTCAGCATAACCTGTTTTTATTCCTTACAGGACATCACTTATTATTATTTTTTTTTAAATCCGTATCCCAGTTCCATTTCCATGAAAAAAACTTGCTTCCTCTTATCAGTTATACCGTAAATACTGTACTCGTTTGCTCACCAGCCTTTTTTTCCCCTCTGTTCGTCTGTTTTTTTATTTATTTATAGCATTTATTTTTAAAATATGCAGCTTGCCATGTTGGGATCAAATCACAGACCTCCATCTTGAAAACCCTTAAAGTTCAAGCTTAGCCTCTGACTGTTACAAAGCGCTGATCCTGGAGACTCCTTCCATGTAGGGTCCATAAACGTCTCCTCACAGAAAACTTCACCATATCATGTGTATATATACAGGGTTAGTCGAAATTATGTTAACACTAATAGATTATTTTTCTCCTGAATGTGTGGTGCGCCATGACCGCTGCTGGCGTAATTGGGCCCTACTTTTTTGACACCCCAACAGTGACGTCAGACGTCTACGGTACTTACAGATGGTGCAGCAGTACGCCATTGATGAACTTCCACTACCGATTGGTTTCTACCATTTAAGTTTTAACATAATTTTGACTAACCATATATATTTTCCTTGTCCTTGTGTTAGCTGTTATTGTATTAGTTGTATTAGTGTATTGGAAATGTACAGTATTAGAATGAGTGAATTCATATCAACTTTGCAGCCTGAACTGCTGCTGTCAGAGATACAGGTAATAATTCAGTTAAATGAATCAACACACACACTGACAGTCAGATCGTTCAGATTGACCAAAAAAAAAAACCAACCTATGGTCATTTTTGTGCAAGAATATGCCGAAGAGAGATTAGAACAAATCTCTTTGATGTGGTCAAACCTAGAATAAATTATTCATTAGATAATTTTTATGAATCACGTCTGTTATTTTTACACCTACAATAAATATTTGGAGTCCACTTCTATTCGAATAATTCTGCAAATATGCGATGAAACACTTGTAGTCAACTGCACAGATCATTTGGGGTTTTCAGGTTTTGACTCATCAAATATAGTGAGTCTGTTATGTGTAAGCACTTCTTTGGCACCACACACACACACAAAAAAAAAAAAGATAAGCCAGGTTGATAATCTGGAACACTTAATTTGAACTGGGTTCGGTATAAAAGAACCTCCAGTGGTAGCTTCGAGTCAGGATGAAGAGATGCTCAAGATGCAGAACAACAGCAGGTTTGTTGGTAAGAGATGAACTCTTGTTAAGAAGGAAAGGTTTTGTGTTTTGGTGCTTTGCTTGGAACTGAACTGAACTTGTGAATATGTGGTTTTATTTATTTACTTACAGGGTTTTGCCTCATTTGTGTACTACTGGCAATCCAGCGAGGTGCCAGCAATCACAGTTCGTCCTGTTTGACAGAGCTGTACAGTAAAGCGTATTTTATAATCAGACCGCATGTGCATGTGAGTTCTTAACACTTTTCAAAATATTTATATTCTATATTTCTATTTGTGCAAAACTATGGATGAGATTGTCATGTGGAAATACTATCTTCACTGCTAGTCAAACATTTCAGATTCAAAAATTAGTTCAAGTTAGATACTAGAATTTGAAAGGGGATGATGAAGAAATCCTGAAATACAAACATTTGATGGAACATTTTTTTTTTTTGACTGGCACTGAATGTATTGCTATTACAGTATTATATATGTATACTATTAATCAATTGGTATTATTTTTAAATTTCTTTTAGACGCTCCCAAAGAATTGTCATGACTTGCGTGTCAGTAAGGTAGGCCTCATTAGGTATTTTAAAATATTCTATTTTAACATTGAATTTTAAATCATTTTGTGAACATTATTATTGATGTTTATATATAAGTCTCTGTGATTGTGTACTCAGTTTGTTTTTCTTTTCTTTTCTTTTCAAGACTCAATTTTTGCATAACCCTACATGCATCTTCCACTGGGCGAAACATACCGTTAACTCTACAAGTTCTGAGAAATCCGATGGCGTAACAAAACTAAAAGATATATTAAAGTTCCTAAAAGACAGTATAGTAAGGCTATATCAATTCATTCCTTTGTGATTTAGTAGAGTTGGTGGTTTAACGACAAACACTAAACTAGTTTTCATTGCAGGCTGTGACCAATTGTCAAAACATGACCACGCTACCTGCAGCAAGCTCTCTCTGCCCAGCAGGAAACTGTGTGGTCGAGTTCCTGAAATGTTGGTGTGTATTTATAGAATCCTCACCGATGATATGATATCTTTGATATGCCTGGTTTTTACTGCAAATTATTTGGACTGATGTTCTACTCACCCTGCTCTTTAAAACCTGATTCAGCTCATAAAGGGTTTTGGTCATTAATGCAGTGAAAACACTAAACCGTGTAGGACTGGAGGCTACTGTAGATTAGGGACTCTTAATTAAAGCTTTTATTTATTCCTTATTTTATACTTTGTGATATAAACATGAATTTTCTCTCTCTCTCTCTCTCTCTCACACACACACACAGGCCTATTGGCTTCTTTTGACTAATATCTGTAAAACTTCCCTTGTTTTGTTTCACACATTCCTTTCATTGTTTATTTTATTGTATTTTTATTTTATCTGAGAGATTGTGTTGATTTTTGTTATTTTATTTTTAAGAAATAAACTTACATTTTAATAAAAATGTGTACACAGTTATTCCCAGCACTTCTCTCCACATAAAATACTTTAATAATAATAATAATAATAGAACTTAAAACACATTTTTAGCAAGTATCTTTACAAAATATGCCACTGATGCTAGTCAGTAGGAACTGACTTTGTAGAACTGAAGCGCAACCCGGACCCCTTTTAGTGTAACTCTCCATATCAATACAGTTCGTTTAGGTAGTGAGAGTGTTAGAGGAGCTGTGTGATGTTTTAAAAACATGTTTTAACTAAATGCGTTGGAGGTACTGAAGTGAAAGCGAGGGTTAGAGGTAGATATACAGAATGTCCGTGGTAGGGAAAAAAGGAAGCGGGATATTCTCTGGATTTAGAGCACTTGGGCTTTACTCCAGCCATCTTCCGCACGTGGTCCGTTTCCACAAGAAACACCGGGAGTTTTATGTGGTGACAGCTGTTGGCCAGTGTTTCCACACTTACAATGTAAGTCAACATAATAATAATAATAATAATAATAACAACAAATGAAACCATTAGTACTGAAATATTGCTTATATTCTAAATATCTAAACACTATTTAATGTTGCAGTGGACTCCTGACAGGCTTTATCTGTTAATTTCAACAGCTTTGAATTATATTCAGAAATATCTTAATATATAACATCTAGGCTTATGCATTTGATTGCCTTTTGTTTTGCAAACACTATCGTTTTGTTCACGTGACGTGTTTCACACGGAATGTTTAAGCAGTGCGCACCGGTGCGCGTGCCCGCGCATCACTCTGTCCAAACAGCACACACTGACTAGAACTAGCTGCTAGCTTCTTCTTTTTTTTTTTGCTAACAAGCTTATTTGGTAATAAATCATATTTTAATTGTGTACTTGTGTGTATCCTGGTCATTTAGGAACTCATCCTTCAGATAAAATGGTGTATTTAAAAAAAAAAAGTCAATTAAAGTATGAAAATCCTGAAGCCCTAAACATGAAGGAGACTCACTGGCAAATATTTCAATGTAGAACTACAATAAACCTCAGATAAGATTGGGTGTACCTTGTACAGGATGTATCTTTAAATAAAATTTGGATAGGATAAATGGGATATGGTCAACATCTTTTCCACATGGTGGTGTTAGCTTGGAGATTTTTTTTTCCTCACTGTGGAGATTTTTCAAGAACTCAACAGTAAAGATCAGCAATATGTCTGTTTTTGCCTCTTTTTTTTAAATGGAAGATATTCATTATATTTCCAGTACTACGTTCAGGTCTTACCAAGAGTATATCGGGAAATGAAATAGAATGTGTGAAGTGATTAGATGCTGATTCATCTCAGAATTGTCGTACTAGTTATGGTAGATAACATCCCAGCTGTTAAACATACTTTTTCACACAATATATCAAAGATTAAGCTTAAACATGAGCGAAGGCGAGCTGGAGCCTATCCCAGCTGACTACGGGCGAAAGGCGGGGTACAACCATTCACATTCACACCTACGGTCAATTTAGAGTCACCAGTTAACCTAACCTGCATGTCTTTGGACTGTAGGG
>JAOANJ010000021.1:7893690-7904381 GCA_026413345.1 Ariopsis seemanni
AAAAAATGGGGGGGGGGGGGTTGTAAGGTAATATGCCTGGGGAAGTAAATAACAAATGGTGGTGGCTCCTCCTCATCGGGAATGATTTCAGTCTAATGCTCCATCATGGCAAACACGTAAAGAGAGTCTTTGTGGTTTGGACTATCAATTACAAGCCTATGTGAGGAGGAAGACACAGTCATTTCACTGATTGTCACTCGTACCAAGCAGTGGCACAAGGAAGTGATCTATCAGTCCATTTCCTGTGACACAGAGAGAAAGATGATGAGGGGGCTGGCGACTCATGCCAAGAACCCGGCAACACACGCCCACAGATATAACCCCCCCACCCCACACACTACATCCTTTAACATCCTTTCTTGCCTCTTTTACATGCTCCAGGGAACACATTTTAATCCACACTCTTAACCTTTCCTGTCTTACCATTTTTCTCCACACCTATTGATTTATACATCCTGACTGGCCCTAAACAGGTGCTTGTGTTATTGATTAAACTTACTTTGTCCAAGAAGTGTTTGCCACCTCTATTTGTTTTTGGGCTGTGCAACAAGACACACTCTTTGTGAATGCAATCTGATGCTATTAGTGCATTTCCAGATAGTGTTAACAGACATAAATTCAATGAAAGAGTCACACTGAAGCCAGAGAAGTCCAAATATTCAAGCACCTGTAAATATGTTATATGTTTCGATTCAATTTAAAAAGGATTCTTTTGATCCTGGGTCCTTATTGATTATTACAATGTATTTCAAATACATTTGAAAGAGACCTAATAAAAACAGAAAAGTGCAAAGGACATGCAAATATTTGAATAGATTTCTAATTTAATTAACTCTAATTTTCTGCTTATCCATCAGGGTCATGCTGGAGCCAATCCCAGCATACATGGTTAATGGACTATGGGAGGAAACGAGAAATTTACGAGCCTGAATGCAGTTAATGCATGAGTCCAAGTACAAGTCATCAGTGCTCAAGTCGAAGTCAAATCACGAGTCCTTAAAATTAGGGCATGAGTCGGACTTGAGTACTACAAACCTGACACCACCATGCCATGTCATTCACTCATCTTCAGTAACTTCTTTTCCTGGTCAGGGTCATGGTGGACCCAAAGCCAATCCTGGAACCCTGGGCAGTGCATCCTGGATGGGTGGGCAGTTCATCACCATACACACACTTAGGGGCAATTTAGTGTCACAAATTGACCTATTGACATGTTTTTGGAGATTAAACAAAACTGGAGAACCCAGAAGAAACCCATACAGTCACAGGAAGTTCTTATAAAATTCTACATGGGGGAAGACATGGTTAGAGAAGCAGCTTTGGGACCCAAAGGTCACTGAGGTGATTCCCTGGACCAGCAGGAATGGCAGAAGTGCCCTTGAGCAAGGCACCTAACCCCCAACTGTTTTGGGTATGTTGTACATCGCTCTGGATAAGAACGCCTGCTAAATGCCGTTAACGTAATGTACACGAACCCGAGCTCTGGGTTGAATCTTCAGTATGTAACTAGCAGTTAATGGGAGAGAGGCGACATAGTAATTGCCCGTCACTGAGGAGATGTAGACTTGGCCCTAACGGAAGTCTCCAGCGAGGAGCGCTGATCGCGAGATCCCATACAGTTGAAACTCCCAGGGGATTGGGGGAGGGGACTACTTGCAAGCATGTATCCATCCACCTATCCATTATCCATAACTGCTTATCCTGTACAGGGTCGCAGGCAAGCTGGAGCCTATCCCAACTGACTATGGGTGAGAGGTGGGGTACACCCTGGACAAGTCACCAGGTCATCACAGGGCTGACACACAGAGACAAATAACCATTCACACTCATATCTATGGTCAATTTAAAGTCACCAATTAGTATAACCTGTATGTCTTTGGACTGTGGAGGAAACATGCAAACTCCACACAGAAAGGCCCCCGTCGGCCACTGGACTCAAACCCAGAACCTTCTTGCTGTGAGGCAACAGTGCTAATCACTACACCACTGTGCCACCCAAGATCTTTCTAGCCAACGCAAGACAGCCACAACAGGATCATCTTTCTTTTTGGCTTTTTGCCAGAATTCAACCAGTAGGTTTTCCCAGACTGCCATGCATATGACCTCTGCTGAGTGTCTCATGAAACTGACAGGAAACTATCAATGTATGTCATTCATCTGGAGTCGAACAACACCAGAGCTCTGCTTTAAAACCAGAAACCATCTTGATCATCCAGGGGTTTGTGCACATCTTGACTCCAATCTCCTTCATCAAGCTGTATAATTGTATGAAAGGAAACTGACTCGGGTCAGTAGCTGTTTTCTAAGTAGTTGCCTTGGGGAAGCATTTGTGAAATGCATCACAGTGAGCGCTGATCTAGAATCAGCTACTCACGTGTGATTATAATCACAATTTAAAAAGGCCCAAATCCAACAAGTCCAGATCCATCAGCAGTCTCGCATTGAGAAGTCTGATAACCGCCTGAGTTTGCAGGAATACTGATTAGAGTCGAAACGGGGCATTAAGTACAGTATGGAGAGTCAGTTACACACACACACACACACACAATTCCTTAGATTTTCTATTTCTTTTTCTTTCATGTGACGACTTCTTGTTTTCTCCTTTGTTTGTGAACCTTGTTGCTCTTCACTTTTTAGCCCATTTCCTTCTGGATATTTTCAAAGCTGGTGAATTATTGATGCTCTCTCTCTCTCTGTACTGAAAGTAGCTCCTGCACTTTCTCTTCCAAAATTAAGGCACATTTATTCCACATTACATTTTTAAATCTTATTCTTATTAGGTTCTTTATTAGAAAATAAAACAAATATCTGCATGTGTTGCATACTTCAGCACTTGCATTTAGAAATGCAATGCTAAACAATATGCAGTGATAATTTTCATTTCATATTCTAATCCTTTTATACAGAACATTAGTTATCTGTATCTGCTTCACTTGCGCTGAGTTTTGTGGCTCATCTTCCTGAAGGCTATTCTCTTCTACACAGCCAATGATTCGAGGAATGTAGTAATCGATCTAGCCATCATTTCAGCTTACCTCACTCCTCTCTGTCTCTCCTGCTCAGTTTATTCTCGCTTGTATCGAATCTTGATGTTTCCTCAATGATCACAGTGCAAAAGCTGCTTTAACTCTCACAGTAGGTGCTACAGCCTGCAGCCTCTTTTTTTTTTTCCTGCACAAATGGATGCAATTCATTACAAATGGAGCATTTATTTATGAGGAAAGGATGTGATAAAACAACAACAACAACTGACTATGTATTATTTAAGACTGGCCAGCTAATAGAAAAAAATGCTTCATTTTTATCGGACTACATTATATGCAAGTCCATTATTTCTTTATTCATTCTTGCTATAAATAGAAAGCAAAGTTACATTTTGTTAAAAAGAAAAGCATAAGATCTATGTTTCCTTGGGCATGCGTGTATACTGATATGGAGACATGTGTCTGAGTGCATGCATTGCTGTGTATTATATTTAAATCAGATTCACTGTAAGTGCAGTCTAATTGTTAATCCCTTTGGGGAAACAGGACAACTATAAATACCACTGTAACTGAATCCTTCTATTTTCAGTGCAACTCAATAAGCCACGTGGGCCTTTCTATCCCAGCAGCATGCTTTTGTGTGTAAGTGTGTGTGTGTGTGTGTGTTGTCGGGGTGGGGTGGGATGGGATGGGGGGGTATTTACAGGGGGATGTGTACGAATGGACAAAGTGTCCTCGTTATAAACGGTAAGTGGCCGTGTGTTGCTTTGCTGTATTCAGCTTTTACCTTCATGTATTATTCATTTCTGTATAAGGTCTAACGTGAAGCTTGGGAATGTAAACCTTGACAAAACTTCCTCCTGTTTCCATACAGCACATCTGAAGAGCATCCGTTTGTTCCCTTAATGACAATGTTGGAAGGAAGACATTTGGATTTACCCCCAGTCTTTCTTAACGCTCAGGGAGGATCAGGCACTATCATAAAAACGGAACGACTCTGCAGATGAGAACAGCTAACCCAACATGAGATGAACTTAAAAGTCAGAGTGAAGATCAAGACTAAAGCAGGTTGAGCTCAAAAGAAATTAAATATGGATCCAACTCCAGATATGACTAATACAGAGCGGCATTGTGTACCGTTCAGATTCACAGACACTACAGTGTTCCATAGCTGTAACAACTTTTATTCCAAAGATATGCAGATAATATGTGACAAAAACAGAAATTTGAAGCTTTTAAACTCGTATGTTTATTCGTTTCACTCTTGTTGCTAAATTATTCATCGTAATACAGGGTGTTTCAAAAAATTTGGTATTATTTGAGATGTAAATATCCCAGAAACTATATAGTCTAGGCAAATGAAACCGAACAGGCTTAATGTTGAGCATTATAAGATTTATTCCTCAAAATTTGAATGAGAAATTCAAAGGTATGTGGATTCCATGAACGATTTCACAAATTTTCAATATGCGCACCTAACCCAGCCTTCCTCTTTGAACTTTTTGTGCCATGTCCATATCTGCATTGCAGTTGGTGCATTTTTCGAGAATTCTCTCATAAATACACGCTGTATAGTCTTGTTCAACTCTAAACGCCTTTTCTTTTCCAGTGAAAGGCATTTCTATACCTAAAAAGATAAAAACAAAACAAATTAAACATAACATATTGACCTGTTTCCACACATGCTGTTAAATTTGAGGTCAAGTGAACAAGAATTGGCAAAGTTAGATCGTGAAATGATATAAATTTTTTTTTAAACACCCTGCATGTATGTGTGTGTGTGTATGAGGATTGACCCAGAGGCCTTGTAAAATAATGCAGAACACATCAATAAATTCATCTCTGATCACAGTATGAAGTGTTTTTTTTTATTTATTTTGTTTTGTAATATTTTTCAAATGTATTCTGATTGTCTTATAAGACAATCATTCAAAGTTTGCACTCCTTATGGTTTTTAAAAGGAAAAAACAAATTAAATGTGGGGTTAACTTGCAACAAGTCCATGATCCAAAACATTAGGTAATAAATAAATAATTAAGTAAGCCAACAAACAAATACATACTCCTCTTCGTACTACCAATAAAAAAAAAAAACACATTTATTTCATAAACCATAAGTCATTTAAACAAATATCTGTTGGTTTAAATGACTGTTTTTTTTTCTGGTTTATGAAATAAATGTATTTCTTTTATTAGTAGTAGTACAAGGAGTATGTATGTATTTATGCATTTGCTTAACTAAGCAAATAGTAATGAGTAGTATTTATTTATCTACTAATAAAAGAAATACATTTATTTAATAAACCATAAAAAGTAATTTAAACAAATATTTGTTTACATGACTATCATTTATTAAATAAATGTATGTGTTCTTTTTATTATTAGTAGTAGTAGTAGGAGTATGTATGTATGTATGTATTTATTTATTTATTTGATCAATCAGTACATACCGGTAAATACATAATGTTTTGGATCATGGACTTGTTGCAAGTTTATCCACATTTAATTTAATTTTAGAATTTGGTGTCAATCTTTTCAAACAAACGTTTGTTTGAAAAGAAGACATATGTTTTGGTTTAACCTTGGTTTGTAAAAGGCAGAATGACTTTTGTTAGATAGATCAGGATAAATGAATTAGGGTGTGGTCGCTACAAGAAGTACGAGAGAGGACTGAAAATATAAAAGAGGTCGGTATTAAAGGCAAATAATATCAGAGCTCTATGAGGCAATATAGCAGTTTAACAAGGGGGGATACAAACTTTTGAACCAATATAATACTCATTTTGGTGTCTTCTGTTACTTTTATTCGTAATGAGTAAACTAACACTATTTTGTTGCTAAAATGACATTAATTTGTCTTTGGGCAGATTTCTGCCCTTGTCTGTAGAATGTACGTCTTATTTATCCTTTTTCGGTCCGTTATGTTTTTATTTCAACAAGTCATTACATTTTTTTTTAAAATTAAACTCAGGATATGACCACAACAACACTCCCACAACAAAATCCATGACAGCAAACCAAGGAAATGGCAACTTAATCACCATGTTAATGTTCATCCACAGAAATATCACATTTAAATGTTTGAAACGTTTATGGTTTTGGTCACATGGTTGCCAGAAAACAAACAGTACAAGAGCTAAAGCTGGATATTTTTCAGTCAAATGTAAACTGAATGCAGATTAATAAGTTAATTAAATGGTATCTTTTGCAAATTGTTAGTAAACTGTACAAACTCATCGTTACCTGATTCAGTGAAATGCGTTGAGACACATCATTAAATACACTCAATAAATCATTTTAAGCTACACAGCCAAGCACAACTCAAATAATCCACAGAACTTCATAGTTTTATTGTCTCTGTCTCCTGGACTGTTTTATTTTACTTCTCTTGAGCGATTGATTATTTGAAATGATAGCTCTCATCATCATACTCCAGCTGATCGTCCTGGTCCTCGCCCAGCTGCCCATAGCGGAACTTGCGGTACACCGTACCATCCTGCCCCATGTACACGATATCTTCATCCTCATCATCGTCGTCATCGTCGTTCTGATCTGGCCGCTTGTCACGCAGGTCCACCAGCTGCTCCTCGTGTAAATACCCGTAACCAGACCCAGACCCTCCTGCGTGCCTGGATGATGATGTTGATGATGTTGTACCTCCACGGAAGATGTCCCGTCCACCGCTGTTGCCTAGTTTTTCATAACCACGAGCGACAGCGGTTTCAGGGCTTGGCCGTTTGGAGAAGGAGCGTGCGATGAGCACGACTGCACCGCAGAGACCCAGCAGCAGCAGGATGGAGGTGGTGATGAAGATGAACATGTTGCCTGAGTGCTCCAGTTCCATATGGTTGCGGAAAGCAAAGTTTGTGCTGAGGACACACTCACCTTGAAGGACAGAAAACAGTCTGGCTGAAGATAAAGAGGCCCAGTTATTGCGCTAGGGAAAAGGATCCAACTAGCAAACTTAGCATGGGTTCACACTCGTCATTTTTTTCTCAGCATCAAGAACTTTAACATCTCCACCAATCAGGTAACAAGTTGGTAAGCGAGCAAGAAAAATAAACGAATAGAAAATATTTCATCACCAATAGTCCAACTTTACGATACAACTCAAAAACCTGGATTTTTTTTTTTTTTAGTCATTCACTAGTATACGTGATGACGCCCTGCTTTAACAGTCGCACAAACAGTCCATGTTCTCTTGATTCCTGATGATAAATACACCTACCGGCCACTTTATTAGGAACACCCATCCACCTGCTGTTCTGTTTAATGCAGTTCTCTAATCAGCCAATCGCCTGACAGCAGCACGATGCATCAAATCACACAGATAGAAATCAAGAGCTTCAGTTAATCTTCACAATGTTCAAACATCAGAATGGGAAAAATTGTGATCTCAAAGTGTGACTTTCTTTCACTGTGGCATGGGTGTTGGTTTGAGCCAGATGGTTTGAGTTGGTTTGAGTATTTCAGAAACTGCTGACACACAACAGTCTCATGAGTTTACACAGACAGAATAGCGCAAAAAACAGTGAGTGAATGAGTGAGCAATGATAGTTCTGTAGGTGGAAACAAACATCTTGTTGATAAGAGAGGTCAGAGGAAAATGGACAGACTGGGTCGATCTTTTTTGCCAGGAAAGATATAGTAACTCATAGCAACTCTTTACAACCGTGGTGAGCAGAAATGCATCTCAGCATCCAACAGCAGAAGAACACATTGGGTTCCAATCCTGCAGCCAAGAACAGGGATCTTAGAATCAAGAACAAGTTCCTATTAAAGTATAAAGAGAGATTTGAACCTTCAACTTTTTGAAGCTTGTGGCCAGAAAAGTGTACAAAAGGTATCAGACACTGGGACTATTTCAGGCCTTACAAAGTTTCCCTGGATCAAACACATACCCTCCATGCAAAACTACAGTGTGGGATTGTTAGACGCTGCATGAGCAGTTCATGGAGAAGTGGGTGTTTTATTGGGTGGATTGGATCAGGTTCAGGAGGACTGAGTCGAGCGTAGTTAACACACTGTTTTCACACACTCATGCAGGAGCGAGCGTTGGCCACTGTCACTGGAGAACGGAGTGACTCAGCTCAGATCATTCACTCATGGCTCCCTCTCCACCCCTCAGGCCTACGGGAATACAAGATTGCTGTCAATGCAGTGGGTGACGAAATGGAAAAAAATCGCAAGTGTTAAGTGTACGTTTGCTGACAACTTGAGCCGAACGTGAATGCGTGTAATCTCATTTTGTGATGAGTCATCCTTCCATTGCATAATGGGTTGCCTCGGGGCAAATTCAAATAGGGCGAACATGCCCAATGTAAATTCACAAAGAAAACAAAGAGCTTTTTATCATCATTATCATCACTGAACAAATGAATCGTTCTCATGGGAGTTATTCATCGTGACATTCGTGTCATGTATTGCACTTCTTTTTGACAACATTTATACTGCAGTTATTGATGTTTATCCAAAGCAACTTAAAAGTGAGCGAGAATTCAAGCACAGAGCTTGAAGTCGGAGATACAGTAGCTTGTACTGGCACAAGAACAAAGGCAAACCATTAATTACACTGTCAAAGGTTTTTCAACACCAATAGTCTCTTATTTCATTACATTTTATACCCCAGTGTTGTTGATTTCTCAATCCTGATTGGTCAAAAGGTGTTGATTAATTTTCTATAACAGCAGCTCTGACAATAGTTCCAACTACAAGGCAAATATATGGGTTAAAAGGCGTATAATTAGTAATTAAAGTAATTAATAATATGACAATTTCCATGGCGAGACGTTTATTCGCGGGTTTTTTTTCTTTTCTCCAGTCTGTAGCATCAGGTGGTAACGATGTAAATGAAACACAGTAGCTGCCATGGTTTTCAGGATGGAAGGCTTTACAATTTCTCTGTAACATGACAAGGTGGGGGGGGGGGTTGTCTTTTTGTCTTATGAACCTCAAGAGAGACAAAAAAAAAAAAAGCAGCAAAGCAAAATTCTGCCGTTTCTCAAAACCTAGCAATGTTCCTAGCAATCTTCTGTGTGCTGATATTGAACTTCTTACCTTCTTCCCATGCAGTCATCAGTCCCCCTGATGCACGTTTAACATCTGATCCCTGACTGGTCTTTACCCCTGTATGGCCTATTGCCTCCAGTTTAAAGCTACTCATGAAATTTTCATCAGCAGCTAATGTGTTCTGCTTTTGAGTTTCAGTTCCTTGTAAGGTTTCTTTCTCAGGCCATGGCAAGATATTTTTTCTTTCACACCATTTTATGTATATATACACTCACCGGCCACTTTAATAGTAACTTATTCTTGATTTTAAGATTCCTGTTCTTCGCAGGAGTGGAACCCAATGTGGTCTTCTGTTTTCTGTTGCATGCTGAGATGCTTTTCTGCTCACCATGGTTGTAAAGAGTGATTTATATGAGTTACTATATCCTTCCTGACAAAAAAGCTCAAACCAGTCTGGTCATTTTCCTCTGACCTCTCTTATCAACAAGGCGTTTGTTTCCAACCACAGAACTGTCGCTCACTCACTCAACTCAGTGTTTTTTGTTTTTTGCACCATTCTGTGTAAACTCTCGAGACTGTTGTGCGTGAAAACCCCAGGAGATCAGCAGTTTCTAAAATACTCAAACCAGTCCATCTGGCAGCAAGTGAAAGTCACACTTTGAGATCACAATTTTTCCCCATTCTGATTTTGGAAGTGAACAGTAACTGAAGCTCTTGATTTGTATCTGCATGGTTTGATGTATTGTGCTGCTGTCAAGGGAACTGCATCAAACATCAAATGCTGATTAGAGAACGATTAATAATTTACTTCCTGTTTTTTCAGATGGAGATAAATTGATCTCGGTGCTGAAGCCTGTTTCCCAACCCCGGCTTTACAGATCACCTGGCTGTGAGACATGGAGCGTGTGTTTCTCTCCAGATGGTACACACTTCGCCTGGTCCGCGGGTTACGGACTGGTGAGGGTGCTGCCATGGCCTCTGCCTTCCAAGCTGTATGTTAAACCCAAACCAGAATTTCAAATTAGTGCTGAATCATGACATGATCTACGACTTTGCAGTGATGATTTATTGCCAAAAGCTGCCTTTTTTTTTTTTTTTTTTTTTAAAACAGTCTGGAAAAGTTTCATGATGGTGTGCTTTGGATAACCTCAGATGCTTAAGATGAGTTTGGATTTGGGTTCTGTGGATGATTCTTGGTGTTCACACCAACAATCAGGCACATTAATGGTCACTGTTTAAGTATGCTGTCAGAAAAAGCTATTATACAGCTGTGTTTAAGTTCTGCAAGAGATAAGCAATGCAAATATACTTACAAAGGTACACAAATGGACTAAGTCCAACTGAAGCGCCACCATAAGCGTACTCCTTTAAAGGTAGACTGCCTTTCAGATTTTTCAAGTATAGGTCATAAAAATAATTTTCCCTGACACATAATTATTATTTTTGTTTAGTTGACCAAAAGCTACCGAATTTGAATCGCAGATTTCCAATTTTATTAGTTTTTTAAAATAGAACAATTAATTCTCCACTATTTTTTTCCTGCTTCACCATGACCCAATTCAAGATGCCACATCATGCATGACGTGGTGGGCTTTCCCCGTTTACGCAAGGCATTGTGGGACACAAATTTGAAACAGGAGAGAAAAATGGAGGACGTGAGTGTGCGAATGAAACGTGAAAGAGCGACTACAGTAACGGA
>JAOANJ010000021.1:8047503-8061096 GCA_026413345.1 Ariopsis seemanni
TCAAACACTCATAACTTGCTATAGCAGTGACAAAATAGCGATCAAAAACGCATTCCTATATTTAATAAAATGAGAAACAGAATTGATTAAAAAATTTGCCTTCAGTTCCCCTTTAAAATACCATGTGTAGCTGTATTTAGGTTAAGTGGGTGTGGCCTAAACTGGAAGAGTTTTCTTATTTTTTTGGAAGAGATGCACATGGGATTTTGTTTTTGTTTGTTTGTAACCACCCACAACATTTTCTACTTTATTTATCTGGTTCTCTTTCCCCAAAATATAAACCGTCTAGTAGCCCACTTTACATGACTCAGACCAGGCAGTTACTAAGGATGAATGAATGTTGTAAACATTCTTTCGTGTTAATAAACATGGTCCCGTTTTGTCCTAAAGCTTTATATCTAACCGCTTGCCTACATGAAAGTAAAATCTTCCTGCTTGTTTGATTTCCTGTTGGGTCCAGATGCCCTGTGTACCTTTCTGCCAAGCTTTCTTTAGTTAGTTAGTAAATAAATAAGCAAGCGAGCCAAAGAGTCGTTCTTTATTCATATCTGTATTAGATCAGATCTGCTCATTCCAAGTATTCAGAAGCCATGGCCTAATGGTTAGAGAAGCAGCTTTGGGACCAAAAAGTCACTGGTTCAATGTCCTGAACCTGCAGGAATGGCTGAAGTGCCCTTGAGGGAGGCACCTAACCCCCTAACTGCTCCGGGTATGTAGTACATCGCTCTGGATAAGTGCATCTGCTAAACGCCTGTAATGTAATGGATACATTCCTTGCGTCTTTGGTGCAACAAGTAACTTGGTGCGTGGTGTCACGATTTTATATTTGCAGTCACACTGCGAGTATCAGTATCCATAGAATCAGTTGCTCTCTAAATAACTTGAGTACATGCTCTTGCCTACATTCACACGTGTTACACGACCACAGCCAAGACGCCCAACAGTGCATAAAAGCAGTGCATGTATGTAGAGTGAAGATCTGAATCTTGCCTTCTTGAGAAAAAGCAGAAGTACACAAGTGAATGTCTGTGGCTTACCATTTCCGTACCTAGCTGTCATGCTAAAAGAACACAGTGGCTCAGCCTTGTACAGGAACTGAACATTCAACCAAACCCATCAAACATAATGGAAAATTTAAGCCACTAATTTAAAATACACGCTTATTACAGCTCCGGGCCCCTGTTTGGACGTGCGACAAGTTATCATAAATCAAGCTTTTGGACAGCAATGCATTGCTCTAACTTTTGCTGAGAGGTTGAAAGGAGAAAAACTCATTTTCTCCACCCCATACTGATCCAGCATTAGTGAACAAAGTTAACATACAAATCTTAAATGGTGACCATGTTCAAGGTCTACAAATCGTTTTTAAATTTTTTTTTTTTGTGTGTACTCATTTTTCATTGTCACCACCCTGCTAGACTTGATGCAACTCAATATGCAAAAATTTTCTTAAAATATTAGGTTTAAAAAAAAAAAAAACCCTCAGATCTAGCACCTTGCTAAAATAGAGGAGGCCTTGCATCCAAACTGAACAAGTAGTACTCAAACCTCATGTCCCCGATTGGGACTGGTGACATCAATGCCGTGCCAGAACGTCACGCCACTTGAATTTGCATAACCTCAGACTCGTCTCCATTAGCACAAAGTTCAACAGAGACTGCCAAATGAAACAGCAACAGCACCAAACTTTTTTTTTCTTTTTGGAAAGCAAATCCATTACAGACTCACTGGTTTATCTTAACTCTCGTATTGTGGTTACACATGGCTATAAAATGTCAAAATATTCCAGCGAAAAAAAGTCAAAAGAATTAACACTTGGAGAAGCTGCAGTTCTCATAAATCAAGCTTAGAGCAGAATATTACGTTTTTGTTTTGTTTTTTTGAGAAATGAACTTTAACATTGAACCGGGGACAATTTGTAAAAATGTAGGGGCATTCAAGAAGAAAAAAAAAACCGTTGTGAATTTGGGAGTTCCCTGAAAAATACCAAAGCAAAAAGATGACTGCTGGACGATGTAACGAGTCTCACTTTGAACTTCCTGTCTAATTTGAAACCGCACACTGCTTTAAGGAAACTTAGTCTCTCAGTAGTACTCATCATGAACATTAGAGTTTGCTTTTTAGACGTAGATTTCAGCTGAGATACCCGTTTCAACTCAAAAGGAGGAGTGTACCAAAGCTGCAAAAAGCAAATTTTCACGTTTCTTATAAGAAATGCTAATCATGCAGGAAGTGATCAATGAACCTGATAACTTCAGGAAATAAAAGCATTGCAGTTCTTCTAAACAATTTGAGGTTGCATGGAGATAAGCTGAAGTGTTTTTTTAAAATGTACCCTGTTATGGGGTAAACTGAAGACTTGTATGCTCATTAACAAAGTCTTCAAGCAGATTATTAGTTCACAATGTTGTTTTATTTATGCAAAATATCATCAGATGCATAACTGCAATATAGACACGACTCGAGCTGGAGGCAAACCTCTATGCTGAAGGCTTCACCAGTCATAAAGCTTAGAATACTGTAATCTCTGATGAGGAATTATATGACAGCAAATGACAAATTGTAGCCATTCAGCTGGCAGTTATACAGGGGAGGAAAAAACAAAACACAAAAACAAACAAAAATAGATAGATAGATACCAAGTTGACTTTCCTGTAAATGGAAGAACTACTGTAGAGTAGTATTCAAGGGGTGCGAGTCAAAAATACAGGTTCTGACTCAGGCATGTAAACACTAGTGAGTTTTTCTGATACAGAAAAACGATATGGATAAGGAATAAAGAGCTGTTTTTCATTCATCCAAAAATAAAAACGGGAATTCAATTTGCTGGAAAATTTCTCAAAATAAACATGATGAGCTTTTGATTTTCTGACATGGACTCACTTTCAAAAAGTCAAATTCTGCGTGCTGAGAAAATGAAAATGATCAATTTTGATGAGTTATAGTACTATTAATAACAAGAAGCATCACTCAAGTCCTCCAGGCTCTGCCCAGAAAAAAAAAATAAGCTCAAAGTGAAAAAGACTAATAAAATACTCATCTGTTTTATCTAATCAGCTGCTGATAAAGAAATTTGTAATAAAGTACGTTATCATTTATCTGTTGTAAAACCGAAGCCATCTCTCTTGGCGGATTTGACACTTAAAATATTCTCTTATATACTACCATTTAAAAAAAAAAAAAAAATCAAACTGTAAAAATAAAAAGAAGGAAATTATATTATGGGTAGCAACATGTAAAATAAAATCAACTCTGCTGAGAAGGAAAGGAGAAACAGAATTTGCATAGCACATTTGAATACAACTGAGAAGAAACTGAGCGCTGTTTTTGGTACAACATGTTTCAATCACATTTTTCTTTAAGTCCGTATGTACAAAATGAAAGTATTTTAGGTTCGTCTGGGTGCCTTATTAGTTCATTAAAGGCAGAAGCAGTCACTGTAATGCTCACAGAGTAAAATGCCACACATCTTGTCCCCCGTCCTGTTTTTGCTCATGTAAAAATGAGATGTTCAAATCGTTTGCTTGTTCACAGTCCTGTTATGGAAACCCCATCCCGCCCAAAAATATACTGTTCTGAAAGTGCCGTCTTGCTACATTAATCAGCTGATTCCATGGTCTGTTCATATCGTCACTCTGAACACGCCAATGATGAATAGCTTTTAGATACTGTGAGTTTTGGTCACATCACGTCCGCACGCACACGCACACACACACACACACCTCTTGGAATAGCATTTAAAAATAAAAAGTTGTGCTCCAGAGGTCATCGTCATAAGCGTTCCACATTCCAGCAGTGGGTAAAGCTTTGAAATGAACAAGCACCATTTTGAGAAAGGCCTCCATCGTCCTCCATTTTGGGAAAGAGAGATCAAAAGTTCAGCAGTTTCCGTTTGACCGTGAGGAAAACGATACGATTTCTCAAGGTCTTGGCTGAAACGTCTGTTTAGCGGCGAAAACCAGTCCTCCGTCCTGAATCCAAAGTGGAGGCATCGCTGCAGGAGCCGAGGCCTTTTTTCTCATCCTCCTCCTTCAAAGCTCCAATCGTGCGTTACAAAGTCCTGACAAAAGTGTGTGTTCACGAGTCCTCATCGCCGTGGGTGTGCGTAAACCGGGTATGCTAACGTGACATTCAAAGAGTCATTGTGCTGAACGAGAGACGTGTGCTGGTAGTGCAAGACCAGTTCCTTCAGTGAGCCGTACAGGTTGTAAGGTTCGGCAAAACCGAAGCCTGTGGGAGTTTTGTTGATGACGCAGTGCTTGACCTCTCCGTCCACACTGCAAAAAAAAAAAGTTAAAAATAAGCAAATAACTAAAATTATTACTAATCTGCTAAGCCGCTTATTTGACAATTTGCTTCCTACAAATAGCTCAGGAGCACATCTTCTCCTCCTCCCTCATTAAAAATGGCAAAATATATATGAATATTCCTAAATATGCAAATTGGAAACCACTTTTGTCGTTCTTAATACGCAGCTAACTTGTTGATCTCTAGCAAGCTAGCTCATGTCATAATAAATCATATAATTCAAGAGAAAAACCTGTGAAAGTATCAAGTTACCATAACACAATCTAATCTTCAGTAACATAAGCTAACTTGAGCTTACTGTGCAGGTTCAGTGGCTGAAATTATAACGCCGCAAATCATTTGTACAGAATAACTGAGAAAGCTGTGTTTAGAATTTAAAAAAAAAAAAAAAAAAGTACTTTTTGAGCTACCTAACAAACTTTCCACTTATCAAAGAGGAGGAGTAAACTTTACGACTATTATTCAAGCTGCTAAAAACAGTGATGTTTTTCAGAAGCAGTTATAAAATTGACGTACACAACGCTGCAGGCGTAGCAGCCTGGTTTGCTGCTGTCTCGGACCAGGAATGTTCCGTCTCTCTTGCCGCGTAGCAGAGCTTCCGCTTGGATGCGGTTAATGTTCCCGAGCTTCCAGGAACGCTCGTCATGGTGTGGCAAGTCCTCGTCGTCGTCCACCATCGAGTATTGACTGGTGTAACAAAACCACGAGGCGGCGTTAGAAGCAGGATTTTGTACAGAATCTGAAATGTGATCATATACGTGCTTTAGAGGATACTCACTCTTCCTGGTTCTCGTTTTTGATTCCCAGCCACTCGTTGAGCTTCTTCTGCCTGACACCCTTCTGTGTCAACCACCTGAAGTTCAGAACAAGGGAACGTGTGAAACCCGCGTCGGAAACACTTTAAACAACTATGGATGCTTTGAGAGTGGATGAGCTAGGACACTTACATGAGGTACTGATCCCTGGTCTTCCTGAGCTGGATGAGATCTGGCTTGATGCTGTTCATCCTCTTGTCGATCTCCCTGTAGTCAGCTGCCTGTTTCTTCAGGTCTTCCTCCAAACGACGCTTGCTGTCCACGATCTCACTGATGCGAGACTTCAACTTCTCGTAGTTCACCATTATCCTGGAAAAAGTACAAATACAGTTAGAACTGCCAATTTAGCTAATAAACTACAATTGAAGACCAATAATTCAGTTCATTTCATTCGATCAGGGTTTCGAAGTTCAAGCCTCACCTCTGGATCTCTTTCTCGTTGCCTTCTCTCCTAAACTTCTCGATGTATTCTTTGCTGTAGCGTTCTTGCGTCTGGCACTGCTCCTCAAAGATCTTGATGGTCTCGTTGAAAGCTTCGATAGCAGTTCTTTTCATTTGGATCTCCTGTGACGTTCTGGTGTACTCCTCATACAGTCGGTCATACTCCCGGTTTTTCTCTTGGTACTGCAAGTGGTATTCATGCAACTTCTTCCCCACAGCTTCTATGTTGTCCTCTTTTACCACTTGATCCTGGATTTTTTTAAAAAAAAAGGAACAGTAGGTTGGAGCATGATTTACAATAAGCATACCACACACCAAGTTCCCTTTGACACATCTTCATTTCCACGTGATTATCAAGAATCAGGCCTACCTGCTGGTGCTTAGACACAGGATACAGCAGTTTCACATCTAGTTTAGGGTTGTACTGAGCGAGGGATTCGTGCCGATAGTGATTGATCAGCTCAACCACAGAGTTGAAGGTCAAAGGATCTGAGAAACCGTACTTCCCATCCCGATGGAAAATTTTGATCAGCTTATTGTTGCCTCCTTTCCTGTAAACCAAATTAACAATGAATTACAGATGATGCACGTTTACGGAATAAGATATGGCTTAAATAAAGCTTGCATGCAAACAAAAAAAAATAAAAAATTACCTCAGCGTGAGGGTGTAGTCTCCATGCATTTTGGTGGAGGCGTCACGAACCAAAAATGTTCCATCAGCTGTGTCTCTCAGCTTCTCATTGACCTCCTCCCTACAAGGGGAAGAAAAAAAAAATCATCAGGTTTAAGATGCTGAAAGGAAATGTATCATTATTCTCATTTCCTGTGCGCTGAACGTAAAAGTAGGACGAATAATTGAAAGTGCTTGCCTTGAAATGTCCCCCCAGTACCATTCGGCATCCTGTAGAGCCATGTTGTTGTTCATACCGTTGTTAGTGACAGGGGCTGGTTTGGGTGGTTTCGGAGGTAGTGCTGTAGACAGGAGAGAAGAAGGTTTATATAGGTGGTGTCGATTTACATGCAAATGACCCAGCTCCACTCAAGGTCATTTACATATAAAAATTCACTCGGACAAGTCTCAGCCTACAAGCCTGGACATGCTCGGAGCAATCTGAATGGAGCTCAGATGTTAGAACATCTAAGAGACAACGGTTTCGTGCTTCCAAGTGTAAATGGAGGATGAAAGCCTGCGAGCGCAGTGCAAGGAGGCTCATCATGACCAAAAAGTGAGTAAGGGAGATTATGGAATAAAGAAAAGGAAGATGCGGCAAAAAAAAAAAATCTGAGCCAATGCACATATACAGCTCATCAGCCATCTGATTAAATGTTACCTTTGCAACACAAGACAACGATTTCCACTCATCGGCAAAAACAATACCAATATGCTGCATACAGAGACTGCAGCGTGCACGGTCTGCTGAGACGCTGCTCTCTTTCACCAGCCATTGAGAACATGTTACATCATTGGTAACAGGAAATGGCTGCAGCTCATTGGTTGCTGAGCTGAGTGACAGAGCTGTGGGGGCTGTGTGGTCTCTGTGGAGCATGAGGCAGAGCTCCTGCGAAGGGCTATTTTTATCCCCCCACCATCTACCCACTCTTCTTTGTTCACTTAAGCACGAGTTGTCCAGCCAGCTCTAGACCTGACGCATCACAGGTTTATAAATAATGCACAAGATCTCATAAACCTTACAAAGTATACCAGCACAAAAAAAAAAAAAATTGATTCTTCTCAAACAAAGCACGAAGCACTTGCCCTCAACTACATATAAGCAGCAGAAGTACAGGATTAGCTGTCAGTGACGAGGGTACATGTTCCAACATGTACCATCAAGTACCCACTAGAGCCATTTTTATATACAAAACAGACATCCAGTCCAACAACATAGCTATGAACATAACACACCCAACGCCACATTAACATCCAGGTGGACATGACTTCGATACTGTACAAGTCAGAATTACTTCCTCACAGCTATATATTTTTTTTTCAATAGCCGATATGAGCGGGCTCAGTCAAAGCCATTACATCACTTACCCTAGCCAATGGCGTTGCGAGACTGTTGCTAGCCACTCCTGCATCGTTGTCTGCACCGATATTGCCAATTCCCTTAACAAAATGACGCCACTGAGAACTTGCACTTTGTTTCCATTAAAAAAAAAGAAAGGAGGAAAAAAAAAAAAAAAAGATTCTCAAGGTGTTATTCAGTAATATCCGCTTCAGGTCGCGTGGTCGACTAGTTTCTCCACACCGCTGATATCGAGTCCGGTAAAAAGCAGTCAGATGTGAAGTGCACGGTAGCGCAGCATCTCTCGAATGAAAAGAGGATGTGGTACATCGTTCTCCTCATTTACTCCCCTCCCTCTCTCCCTCCCCTCTGCCTGTTACAGGTCTCCTTAGCTCCTCCTCTCAGCGAATGGGGTGACGGAGACAAGCTCCTGTGCTGGCAGGCAGATGAAGGCTGTGCACTTCTGACTGCTGCTGTTCCAGAGGCACGTAGGCAGCTGCTACTTCAAGCACATGGCTGGGTCACAGGCAGGCAAACGCTCGCAAATACCACTTGTAATCCCTAGACACGTACGGCACAGTGGGGAAAATCCAGTTGGCCGCAGTGTGGGGAGGCACGTCAGATAGTCACGCTTCTTAGAAAGGCTAAAAGAAGCCACAGGAATGTGGCCTATTGTCCACATGTTCTCTAACAGGTCAAGGGAAGCTGTGAACCCCCGAGAGCTCAAACACTGGATCAGAATTATTGTTTCAGGGAGGGATTTTATACATTTACTCTTCAATCTATTGGATTTCAACACTTCTACAAAAATCAATCAGCATGCGACTCAAGCGTCACGTTCTCCACATATGTTCGAACTTGTCTAGGCAAAGCCAGGACAAGTCAAACTGGTTAACCGGTTTTTTTTTTGACATGCTCTGAACTTTGTGCCCTGTACTTATCAGTCCTCTGTGAAAGACACTTAAAGGCACAAAACGAGGATATATTCTCTGCTGGATATGGAAACGGGGCATCATTTCCCTAAAGAAGCTGCTCTGCCAAAACCAACCTGCGTACTTTAACACCTTTTTCCCGTCAAGCCATCAACTCACACTTTTACTGCTACGACCAAACGCTTTATGAAGTCTTTAAATGACACGACACACTTACTTTGTAAATTGTGCATGTTCCTGAGATGTTCACAAAAACGCACGTGTCCTGATCAATCAGCAAAGTGCCCTAAATCCAAATCGCTTGCGTCAAGTCTCAATCCTTGGATTTACCAACCAGACCTTCACGTAGCACTTTAGCAATGCAACTGCAGCAGTTAAAGAAAAATCCAGGCAAATCCTCAGAGGCAAGGTGCAACAGTCCTTGAGCTCTAGTGCTAATGACGGCATGAAAAAGAGAAGGCTGATTAATGAAGGCTGGCCTGAGGTGGATGGTTAATGATTGCTAGAGCAACCAGCCCTGGCCCTCTCAGAAAGCCTTCTCTCACTACTGTGCTGGCTCGCAGGTTCCAGTCTTATGATTAACTCGCTCAGGATCAAATATTTGCTGAGCTGGACACTTTGTGTTTTGGAAGGGCTGCTCGGCTCAAGAAGGAGGGGTGCTGGACGGTGAACTGAAGCCCTAGAAAGTATGTGTATTTTTGAGACGGTATGTATGAGTAGGAAAGAGAGTCACTCCTTGAAAGTTAAGGAGTGTATCCTAGAGCAGACGGTGCAATCAGCCAACCAAATCTAAGTGGGACTGTGGCCACCTGCTTAAAATAGTCTGCCTGTAACTGGGAGCAGACAGACACACACACACACACACACGACCAGACAAACGCGCATACAAAAATGCGTGCCTGCTAACATGCATAACTATAGTTATCACAACTGCTTGTGCAGAAAACAAGTACGGGCAAGTAAACGGAGACAAAGAAACCGTGAGGCCCAGGCAGACAGACACACACACAAACTTGGCTGAACAAACAGGAGTCAAAGAAGTGTTCGCTCTTTTCCATTAAAGCAATGGTGCAGATTCCTGCTCAGATTTAGAAGATTTAATAATTAAAAAAAAAAACAAAAAACTCCCACAAAAATGCCCTGCAAATATTCACATCCATTTTTAATCACTTCATGATGAAAGGACACTAATTCCTAGTTCCGGACCATCAGCATATCGTTAGCTGTGGGAAAACTGCAGAATGGTCCCAGTTCTAACTGGAATGGTTCAGTCCAGGATCCAGCACATATAAATTACCCACAGCTGAGAAGTGGAAAATATATAAATAGACCCTAACAGGTAGTAAAACCGTTAAACAATCAGGTCACAAAGTAGTACACACACCTCAGAGGCCTCTCTATGGACTCTACTGTCTCGTACTCAGAGTTAAAAAAAAAAAGTTTGCCTGCAGTAGTAGATTCACAAGCTAACCCTTTTATAATGTGGCTAAAGATGACACATCAGGATGTGGACTTGCTCGAGTCTTGATCTGAACACAGGACATGCTCATGAATCATCAGTGTGCAAGAGCAGTGGAAATAAAGGAAGTCTGTATATCAAAGCTGTACATGCTGTACTGTGGGGGTTCCTGCTGCTGTATGGCCTTTACATTTAACCCAGTAGACATGCTAATAATAGCAATCTCTAGCTTCTGGTCTCCATACTGCTCAGTTAATGATAGCCCACAAAACTGCTCCCTCGCTCTCTTCAACTCGTGTCTTCATTTAACATGGTATTAAACCCACTGCAGTCAGCAGCAATTACATTTAATAAGGTTCCTGAACATCCAGATAGAAACCACACTTTACCTGGAGCTGCCTGGTTGCTGCTCCATTCGCTGGTCACCAGGACTTCAATGATCCTAATGTGCGACTCAGGGCTGGGCTCACAGCTGAGGACAGACACGAGAGAAATATTAGCGAAAGTTCACATCGCATTTATTATTCTCCACCAACAACCAACAGTACAACTGCTTTGGCTTCACTGATTTCTGAGCATTCATTCATGCTGAACATCCAAAATGGACAGAGCGCGCAAATTTTACCGGAGTGCAGGCACAAAATTTTATACGACGCCTAAAAATAATGCGACATCGTGCGGAGTCAATTCAGGGAAGTTTAATTTCCATTTCTACTAATACACCTAACTGCACCAAAATGGACGACTTTTTTTTTTTTTTTTTGGTCACCGATCTTTTTCACATGTAACCTGCAGGTTTATAGTGTGTCTGCTGGCATGTTCTTACCTGGATGCCTGTTGCCGGAATAGCGCAGGGCTGAAGATCTCGGCAAGGGCGCGGGCGTTCAGCAGGTTGGCGGCCGAAGCCTGACACACGTGGGCAAGGTGTCTCAGCAGGCACTGCAGCGTTAGCCAGTACTGAGGCAGCAAAACAGAGGAACCAGCAACCCTCCGCAAGTGCTCTGCGCATTCTTCCATGCCCTGAACCTCTGCAAAGTTAAACAGGAGTTAAACTTTCAGGTAACATCCAAAACCTCGTTAGTGTTTGGTTCAGGTCATTGGAACTAGGGATAGAAAAAAATAAACAGGGAATTAAAAACTGAACTGGTATTCTTAACATTTATACAAAGGTCAATTTTATATCCCCCACCCCACCGAGAGAGGAACGATCCATAGAACAAGACTAAATCCTACATTCATTTCTGCTCATGTTTATGGACTTAAAGAACAAAACACTTGAGGGTGTGCTGTAATCGGAAAATAATCCACAATGCAGTAGTGTGATGCAGCTAGATATGAAGTTGCTGTTACCACCATGGGGGAAGCCATGGCCTAATGGTTAGAAAAGGAGCTTAGGGGCCAAAAAGGTGGTCCAGACGCAAGTGAACACTGATTGGTAGAACACGAGCCAATGGAGCGTGAAAACAGCTCTTAACATTAAAAAAATGTTAGAAAAACAGGGACAAATGGACTGACCGAGAAGTCCAGGCTTTACTGAGCCCATACCTGATTGAGAGAATACACCGTGACTTCAGTGTTTCTAAGCGCAATATAAACATTTTTGCTAATATTTCCTGCTAACATCACACTAGCAGCTTTGGGACTAAAAGATTGCCAGTTCGATTCCCTGGACCAGCAGGAATGGCTCAAGTGCCCTTGAGCAAGGCACCTAACCCGTAACTGCTCCCCAGTTCAACTGCTCTGCGCATGTTGTACGTCGCTCGCTACTTTAAATACACAGTAGTTAGAGAATATACAGAAAATGTAAAAAAAAATAAAATAAAATGCCAGAATGATTTAGCTGAAAACTTGGATTGTATCAGGTGAAAAGTAGAATATTTTAAACATTTAAATGTGATTTTCTTTGCCTTCGTGTATGTAAATATTATGAAAACTCGCCTCGCACTTGAACAGCGAAACTCACTCCGACAACCTTCATGGAAATTACAACCAGCTCTTTTCATGTTGGATGGAAAATACTTTAAAAGCAAGAAATAAAATGGGCTACAAATAAAAAGCCAAAGCTGAGCTGCACAAAAAGCTGCCTCACTGCACAGTAATCGAATTATGAAGGACTCCCAGTCATAAGCGCGAGTTAAGCATTCAGAAAACAGAAGACTGAGGGGATCGTATCAAAGGGGGGGAGAAAAAAAAACAACAAAAAACCCTTTCAACAGTCAGGTGGAAAGTTTTGTTCAGGCAGCTCCAAAACCGCACAGTGATCATGTGCGACAATGACAGAGCAGAGAAATCTACACCGCCTGCTGATTGGCTATCAAGATGATGTTGCAGATAAGTAGTCCTTCTTTTAGGTCTGATTAGCCACAGATTTCCTGTTCTGTGCAACGTGACTATATAACTGGCTGTAATCAGTGAGCAGAGAAAAAGGTGGCAAATTCTGCTTTTTTTGACAGCTTTTAATTAATTTAGTTATTTTTTTTTAAACATACTCATCTACTCAGCTTTACCAGCTTCCCAGAATAACCTGCTGTTTAATAATAGAAAAGCAGCAGACGTGCACAGCCACCTTTGGTCAATTTTAAACCAGAAACAGGGTGGTGTTCGTTTAAATCGGACACATCTACAGGGATACTGAGCACTCGGATGAACAAGAGGATACGCGACCTTTTGTAGTGCTGAGCTATGGTGCAAAAAGACTCCTTACAGCAAACAAATAGCAAAAGCAGCGTTGGCGCAACAAGAGAACAATTGTGGTCGCAATAAGATATTCAGAACAATAGCACCACCGTGTGGTATAGTCATTACAATCATCAGTGGTGTGGCAGGCCAGACCATACAAAAGATGAAAAACACTAATGGTGTTCTGTTATACATTCTTTCATCACTCGTTCTCACCTTGAGCAATGTGTACCATCTCAGTGTAGATTGCAGAGTGAATCACCGGCTGGGGCAAATCCAGTAGGTATCGTCTCAGACCGTCACACAGCGTCTGCAGGTCGAGCTGCTCCAAATCCACAGATGGGCCGTCTAACCCAAAGACAAAAACAATCACGGATTTGCTACGGAAGCAAGACACCGAGTGTGACACGGACAGACCAAAATGTAACTCACCAGCGTCGAAACACTGTCGCACATCTAGGCCACCTCCAGCAGTGAAGTTTCTGTACAGGGTGGGGTTGTCCAGGCCTGCCAAGAGAAGAGCTTACGGTTATGAGAACCAATAATCCAGCCACCGAATTGATTAGTTACAGGACTTGGAAGACTTGAAAAATTACTTTATTTAGGCTGGCACTAACAAACACATGCATAAGACATGAATCTCAAACGGCATTCATTTATACCGTGTATTACGTAAAAGTACATAAATACATAATGGCATAAAAAGCAAAAGTGTATATTTGACAGTTATTCCATGAAATCGAGTCGTACATGAGCTGATAGCTGACGAAGCGCGTAGCACCGAGTTGGCTGTAAGCCATGTATGATGAGATTGAGTGGAATAACATTTTATCCACATTCACTGGATTTTTTATTTTTTTTTCCCGTTTCCGCTTCCGGTTGAGAGTACGTCGTGCGCGTTTGGCTGCCGCTTCTCACCGGAGCTTTCTTCTTTTATTTTCTTTCTTTTT
>JAOANJ010000021.1:8157779-8170487 GCA_026413345.1 Ariopsis seemanni
AAGCCTGGTGGTGGCAGCATCATGCTGTGGGGATGTTTTACATTTGCAGGGACAGAAAAGCTGGTCAGGACTGAAGAAAAGATGGAGGTCACTAAATGCAGGGCAATTCTGGAGGAAAACCTGTTTGAGTCGGCCAGAGGTTTGAGACTGGGAGGAAGGTTCACATTCCAGCATGACAATGACCCTAACTGACTGCTTCAGTGACCTCTGTCAAAGATATGGCTGAAGCTTCTCTCGAGTTCTCAGACTCCACCACCTTCATGGAGGATATGTAGGATGGGTTCAGGAGTTCCTCAAAGTTCTCCTTCCACCGCCCGATAATATCCCCCAGTTCAGGTTAGCAGTTCTCCTCCCTGGCTGCGCACAACCTGAGGCAAGCCCTGCTTCCCTTTCCTGAGTCAAGAAACAGTTTGCCAGAACTTCCTTGAGGCCAACCGAAAGCCCTTCTCCATGGCCTCCCCAAACTCCTGCCACACCCGGGTTTTTGCTTCAGCAACTGCCAAACCTGCAGCCCTTCTGGCCTCCCGGTACCTGCCTACTCCCTCAAGGGACCCCTGGGCCAACCAAGCCCAAAAGGCCTCTTTCTTCAGCTTGACGGCTTCCTTCACCACCAGTGTCCACCAGCGGGTCCACGACAGGCACCGGGGACCTTTTGGCCATAGTGCCTACCAGCCACCTCTACAATGGAGGCTTTGAACATGGTCCATTCGGATTCTATGTCCCCAACCTCCCCGGGATGCACGAAAAGCTCTTCCGGAGGTGGGAATTGAAGACCTCATGAACAGAGGACTCCGCCACATGTTCCCAGTTCACCCTCACTACACGCTTGGGTTTGCCAGGTCTGTCCAGCAGCTTCCCCCGCCATCTGATCCAAATCACCACCAGGTGGTGATCAGTTGACACTTCTGCTCCTCTCTTCACCCGAGTGTCCAAGACATACGGCCACGGATCTGAGGATATGACCACAAAGCCGATCATCAACCTTTGGCCTAAGGTTTTCTGGTACCAGGTACACCTATGAATCACCTTATGCTCAAACATGGTGTTTGTTATGGCCAATCTATGACGAGCACAGAAGTTCAACAACAAAACACCGCTCGGGTTTAGATCAGGCATGCCGTTCCTCCCAATCACCCCCTTCCATGTTTCTCTATCACTGTCCATATGAGCGTTGAAGTCCCCCAGGAAAACTATGGAATCCCCAGTCAGCACCCCTTCCAGATCACCACCTAGCAACTCCAAGAAGGCCAAATACTCTGCACTGCTGTTTGGTGCATAAGCACAAACAACAGTCACAGTTTTCCTCTCAGCAGCTTGCAGTCACATAGAGGCGACCCTCTCGTTCTCAGGGGAGAAGTTCAACACAGTGGCGCTCAGCTGGGGGCTTGTGAGTATCCTCACACCTGCCCAGAGTCTCTCACCCTGGGCAACACCGGAAAATGAGAGAGTCCACCCCCTCTCCAGGAGTTTGGTTCCAGAACCGGTGCTATGTGTGGAGGCGAATCCAACTATATCTAGTTGGTACTGCTCCGCCTCCCGCACCAGCTCTGGTTCCTTCCCTGCCAGAAAGGTTACATTCCACATCCCAATCACTAGTCTGTGCTGCTGAGGATCAGCATGCCCAGGCTCCTGCCTTTGTCTGCCACCCGGCTCACAATGCACCTGACCCCAGTGCCTGTCCTTGTGGGTGGTGAGCCCACATGGCAGTGGCTCCATGTAATTTCTTCGGGCTGTGCCCAGCCAGGACCCACAGACTAAGGCCCGGCCACCAGATGCTTGCCGGTGAGCTCCCCTGCCAGGTCTGACTCCAGGAGGAGGCCCCGGTTTCCAGCTCCCGGGTGAGGTGCTGCAGCTCCTTTTTTGCCATTTCATCGGGGTCTTGAATCGCTCTTTATCTGGCCCCTCCCCTGGAACCAATTTGCCTTGAGAGACCCTACCATGATCTCATGCCCCCAACAATACAGCTCCCAGGATCACTGGGACACCCAAACCCCTCCACCCCATTAAGGTGGCATTTTTTTTTGGGGGGGGGGGGGGACTACTAATTTTTGCTACTAGCAATCCTATTAAGTAGTTCACTGGTCACCTTTTTCATAGTGAAAGCTTTGGTACTTCTTTAGACTTCAAAAATAACTAGGTGTAATAAATGTGCAAAATTATAAATCGGTGTATTACATTACACTAATGATGTACCAGTCCTTAAAATGCATTCATAAAACTCCTAATAAGTAGATTATGTGACATAGCAGCACTTCTAAGGTTTTTTTTTTTTAACAGTCAGGCATCACTGATCTGCAAACCATAGGTCTGAAAGTGATCTTTCACACAGTGCTGGTTATTCAATTTTTATTTTTATAGCACTTTTAATAATGGATATTGTCACAAAGCAGATTTACAGAAATCCAGATATGGGAGATTGCAATTCCTATTCTGTCATTAAAATTCACTCTGCCTCATTACAATTTTACGACACCCAAATCAGAAAAAGTTGGGATGATGAGGAATGGATTCTATGGGTGATGATGACAGAGTTGGATGTTACTCAATCAGAGTGAAGCTGTCTGACTCACTGGCTGAGTTCTAAATGCATCCATGTTAAAGAATGTGTGATAATGGCTTATTTGCACAATGTAGTGCAGTTGTGGTTTGGAATTCAGCCAGTAAAGGCTAAAAGCTGTGATATTCTTAATAATTATCGGTCTGGGTAATTTAATTTATCCATCCAGTTAATTATTGAGAATCATTACATTTTGACAGACTGTTTGTTCGGCCACTAAGGGCAAAAAGTCGGCACCGGGAAAATAGAAAAGGCCAAAGCTAAAAGGCTAAAGGCTGTGCTGGTAAAAAACAAACAAACTGTGCTCCATCAAAATTTAATAATTCTCAATAATTTGTCAGTCCAGATAATTTATCAGCACAATACATTTTTGAGAATTATTACAATTTTTATTATGAAGTGTAGCTTTTTATCGGCACAGTTTTTAGTGGCTGAATTTCGAACCACTACTAGGCTCTTTGTAGTACACTTGTCTCGGGAGCAGGGTGCAATTTGGAACCCAGCCAGTGAGTGAGATTTACTTACACACACACACACACACTAGTGACCTTGGCACTACACCTATTCTCTCATTTTACTCACACTGTATTTAACACTGTTGAGAAGATAAAGTTCATATTACAGACAATCAACAAACTAATAGCATTAGCGGTATTGTGGATCCTGCAGCATGTAACACAGAGAACTTTCTAGAAAACTGGCATGCATCTGTTACTTCATCTGTTAGCGTTAGCTGGTGCTAAACTGCCAAAGAAACACATCACATAATTATTTTTTTAAATAATTATGCTATTATGTTTAATTATACTCATTAAATCCCAATGAAGGATGAGGATCTCCAGTTTGCCAACAAATGCCTGAGAAAATTATTGAAATGTTTAAAAACAATGTTCCTCAAAGAAAGATAAGAAGGGATTTGGATATTTCACCCTCTACAGTACATAATATTAAATGTTTCAAGGAATCTGGAGGAATTTCAGAGCGTTAAGGGCAAAGGGCACAAGCTTAATCTGAACACCTGTGCTCGCCAATCCTTCAGATGGAGTATTCCATCAGTATTCTAGGTCTTTTGTGGAAGAACTAGACACCGGGTGCTCCGGGCCAAAGACGAAAAGGACCATCCAAAAGCCAGGGTGTGCCATGGTATGGGGTTGTGTCAGTGCCCTTGGCAAAAGTAACTTACACTTCTGTGATGGAGCATTAATGCAGAAAAGTACATTGAGATTTTGGAGCAACATATGCTGCCTTCAAGATGACATCTTTTCCAGGGACATTTCAACAAGACAATGCAAAACCGCATTCTGGACACATTACAAAGGCATAGTAGAGGAAGAAGAGGGTGCCTGTCCACTCTGTCCCCAATAGAGAATGTGTGGAGAATTTTGAAACGAAATATGTGACGACAATGCTGTACTGTTGCACTATGTACCATCATATGTATTTATTGGTGCCATTAGAGCTTTTTATTCCTGAACTTTCCACCTGCCAAAACTAAAGCATTTACAAAAAAGTCAGAAGAGCTAGTGTGGACCTGTGGTAGCTGACTACTTGCAGTGGTTGAGCTGCATTATTGGAAGATTTATCACATGCCAAGCTTTGGAAGCACTCTTTCACCATTTTGTTATCATTTAGTTATTTTTATCTCTCTGCAAGCTTTGCCTTGTATGGAGTTTTGTGGGCATGGCTAAATGTGGCTAAATCAGCTGTGCCTTGGACATGCTTCATAATTTATGACTAATTGACATTTATCATCAGGCATAAAATCAGTGTCTGAAACTTTTGTAATTGTGATGAGAATTTTTTGCCCCGTTTCTGTCTGTCTGTTTCCATCCTCATAGTTGAAGGTTGATGACCCAGGAAGCCATTCTGCAAATTTCTCTCCACCTGGACCTGTCACAGGCCAGAGCAGAGCACTAGGCACCTGACAGACTTGTCCACTCTCTGATGTCATCTAGCCATCTTGTCTGTTGCCTACCCCTGAATCTCTTCCCCTCTACCAGCCCTTCCAGAATAATGGTGGACAGCTTTCCGGCCCTAGTTCCATGTCCAAAGTACCGAAGCTTGCGTGTCACTATATCCTGGAGGAGTTTGCAGGTGGTGTTCAGCTCCGCAAGTATCAACTCGTTAGTGCGGTGTTCTGTCCAACTCACTCTCAGGATATGACAGTACCTGAACATCTCAAAGGCTTGGATCCGCCTGATGTCATCTTTGCAGAGGATCCAGCTTTCAGCGCCATATGCCGCTCTAGGCCATACAAGTGTCCGTAGAAGCTTGACCTTAACGAATTTACTGAGGGCAATGTCCTTCCAGAGTTGCATTAAGGACTTGAATTTAGTCCCATTTGGACTATTACATTTCCACATAACTTTACTACAAGATTGATTGATTAGTAAAACCTTAGTGTTCATCTTTCCAGGAAGCCTGTAGGCCAAACAAGTGACTGGTATATGATTTTGCCTTGACCTACAAAACGTGTGATAAAAAGGTCATGGAGACAAGTTGGAAATAACAAGCATCTTACACTAAAGATGCATTTCGGTGAAGCCCACACATCCGTTTATGTACTCACTATGACAAACCAAAAACTTTGAGAACAGCACTCCATAGGAGCTTAGAACATGACCTCCTTTCAAAGAGATTGCTCTTTCAGTCAACATGACTAGTACCTTTTTGTTGCTATGTTGTGAGTTTGAACATAATTACCAATGCTCTGAGCAAGACCACGCGCTTGGCAGTTTCTATTCAACAATGGCTCATTAATGCCAAAGCTTTCAAAGCCTCTTTTACTAAAGGCCAAGGCATGCTATCTCAGCCTTGTGATGAAATACGCAGCTGTGGCCCACATGTTACAACCCATCTTTGTAGGTTTGACTTTCAGGCAAACCAAAGGTGTTGTCCATTGCACTTGAATCCACTGTAGAAACATTTTACAATTCTGCAAGAAGCCTGCTGACCAGAGTGAGTGGCAGTAAGCGTATTAGCTAATGATCAATTGCCCATGTACATGATGCCTCATCAAGGCATATTCCCACCTCCTGTCCAATGTTCCCCTTATAGACGTCAGATCCACCACAACCCTGATGAGGATAAGCGATATATCTTTTCAATTATAGCCAAATCTTTGAACTCTAAAATGGGAAGTCATGGCCTAATGGTTAGAGAAGCAGCTTTGGGACCAAAAGATTGCTGGTTTGAAGCCCTTGACCAGCAAGAATAACTGAAGTGCTCTTGAGCAAGGCACCTAACCCCCCAATTGTTCCCTGGACTACTCTGAGTATGTCATTCTGGATAAATGTGTCTGCTAAATTAATGTTAAAAAAAGATGCCCACCTGTAATTTCTATCCAAAATTAAACCAGTTAGCGCAATATGAAAAATCTTATTGAAAATATGTTTCGTTTAGACTATATGTGTTGTCTGAATGTGAAAGAATAGTATTTTGTAAAGCTATTAGTCCTCCATAATGGGATGGAAATTAATTGCTTGATGCCCCTTCCCCTCCTCTCTCACAATTGCACACAGAGTTTACAGCAATCCATAGTGTCCTGCTTCATCACCTATCTGGTGATGGATTTCTGGTTGTGTGGCTGAAGGAAGCAAAAGGCTGAGGCCGAACTGGATCTGACCAGATGAAATCCTGCTGCTGTTATGTAACACAGGCTAGCCGAGGCCACTGATTATAAGGATCGGGCTTTACGTAATGCGCCGCCGTCTTTCTCTCTCTAAATACAGGTTAGTTCACAGGGAGGGAGAAAAAGCCAGAGGGAGAAAAGTGCACAGAAAAATACTGTTGATGTGACTTAGTTGTTGTTGGATGGTGTTTTATATTTAAATATGACAAGAATTAATCTCTGAAGAATCACATTAGCATTGTTTCACTTCTAATTGCTGAATTCAGGTCATTTTTCTGCCTCTTATTTTCTTGAACTGCTAACAGTGAACTATAATATAGTACATACTGGCAGGCTTGAGAAAGCATAATCTGGAGCAGCTTTTACCGTTAAATTAAATCACTATAAATTGAGCTCTAATGCTACATTTTAGGATAAGCGACATAGTATGGAATTAAAAGGTTGACTGAATTCCTTTCTTCCTTTTCAATCAGAATAGTTCTCTTTAACCTCTTAAACCCTATTCAGATTGGATTAGTTTTACATGATGAGGTGGGATAATGCTATTATTACTGAACATATCTCTATGAGGTGGCACGGTGGTGTAGTGGTTAGCACTGTCGCCTCACAACAAGAAGGTTCTGGGTTCAAGCCCAGTGGCCAGCAAGGGCCTTTCTGTGTGGAGTTTGCATGTTCTCCCCGTGTCTGCATAGGTTTCTTCTGGGTGCTCCGTTTTCCCCCACAGTCCAAAGACATGCAGGTTAACTGGCTACTCTAAATTGTCCATAGTTGTGTATGGTTGTTTTCCAAGCCCAGAAATGGGAGTGTTGTGGCAGGAAGGGCATCCGGCGTAAAACTATGCTCCAATTAATGACGTGGCTCTACATGGCAGCAACCCCACACACATAATTGGGACAAGCTGGAAGAAGTGAGTGAGTGAGTGAGTCCTTTCAAGCTACAAAGCTGAAAAAAAAAATAAAAATATGGATGCCTCCATGTTCATCTTTTGTTAGCAACAAGCTAGCCCTCCAACTGTGATGAGTGATGTATACTGTATTTACCTCCTCAGATCTAGTCAATGTTAAGCAATCTAAAAGAATGCTGATTCAATTGTAGATTCCTCAAGTTGGAGTTGAGGAGACCGTCTTGAATTTTTGATCAGGAATTCCAAGTTGAAGGGGCGTTTCTCTGGTACTTCCTAGTCAGATGTGGGTTCTGATTTACCAACGAGTTCAAGTCGAATGCAGCATTAGTTAGTGTTATAGTACTCGAGACCAGTCTCAAGACCACTTTTTGAAGGTCTCAGTCTCGTCTCAGAATTGGCCACATTCTTACTCGGTCTGGTCTCAGTCTCGGACACAGAGGACTCGGGATTTTACTTCAAGACCCGTCAAAACTACAACTAGGGATTTCACTAAATTGCCTGTGTATTGTCTGATATACTTGTTAACATCATTACTGTGATTGGCTGTAAAACTTCCTGCTTCAGATCCAACCAATAATGTGACTCATTGCTAATTTGAAATTTTTGTTACTGTTAATAGCTGTCACCCCTCCCCCATGCACCTTCACACCCATTGGTCTGGTCCTGGTCTTAACTCAGTGTCGCCCTGCCTTGGTCTTGGTCTTGACTTGGTCTCAACCCCTTAAAGTCTTGGTCTTGTCTCGATACACTCTAGTCTTGGTCATGACTTGGTCTTGGTTTAGGTAGTCTTTACTACAACACTTGCCAACACGTCCTATCCAAAACTGTAATGTTAGCTATTTGTTTTACACTTTCATACATCTGGAAAGATCATGCAATCTTTTGTAGTAGAAATAACCTCAAGTAACGTCTGTCCAAATTGGCATGTTGGAAAAAGATTCCATTATATTCCATGGGAAAAGAAGTTTGGCACCAGGAAGTGGTCTATTCCCTCATCTCCCAAATATTGCCATAGTTTAAAATGCAGAACAATACAACGGCAATTAAAAAGACTTCCAAGAGAAGTGACACATCTGAGGGTTTTAGGTAAGTTATGGTCATATGACCTTCTAATGATCAAGTGCAACATGCATGGCTTGCATGCAAGGCCAACAACATACGCTTATATTAAAATTTAAAAATAAGAACGTAAACAGTGTGTGTATATATAGTATGAGAACCATGTGTACATCATGAAGACATTCAATGGGAATTGTTGATCATTACTCCAGACATCTCATTCCATCCAGATAAGAAATCTTCTGGACTGACCCTGATGTTATGCTCAGAGTGTTCCCCAGAGTCATGGCCTCAAAAGATTGTAGTCAGGGAAGCGTTGTCTGATTTGCACTAAGCCTTGGGTCTAAATCCTGCTCTGACCTTCCAGCCTGAAGGCCTTGTGTCCTTCCTCCTCTCCATCCTGTTTTTTCCGTTGTATCTTCCATCTTCATCTTTCCAACCATTGGTCCTAGGTGTCATTTGTATTACAGGAAGCCAAGATTCTGCAAACATGGCTGCAAAAAAAAAAACCCACTGAAACATAATTCGTCCATGAAGATTTGAAAGTGCTTTCACGTCAGCTTGGGATGAAAAACTGGATGAGGCTTAAGTAAATAATTCAATTCATGTCACCTGACTCAGGTGTTTGTCATTTTACACCAAACCAAAGACACTGTCCTTATGCATAAATGATAATTAGCCTTTTGTTACCTTTTAGGACCATTCAAAAATCTTTAGGTACTTCTTATAATTAATTTGTGCTAGCGCAAATTGTTACTCTCACTCAGGATCTTTCTACTTTCTTCTTCTTATTATTATTTTCCTCCTAATGTTTTTAGGATGCTATTTCTTCCTCAGTTTTCAACCAATCATCACTAAATTTCACATGAAGAATACCTCAGGGCTGAATTAAGTGACACTGACTTTTGGTGCTGATCTGAATCACTGAACCGGAATGATCCATGAAAAACGGGCTTTTTTTCCCCTTACTAAGCATCATTCTCCGTCTCTTACTGTTCCAGATCGATAGGGTACGGTAACTGGACGTCCTGGTTTGTAAGTGCTAGTACAAATCACGGTGACTTTAGTCACAGTAGCTATCTTGTTAAAGATTGGACTTGCTGAAAAAATAATCAAGGAAATGTTTTTTCTTATTTTAAAAAGGCTGGCTCGAGCTTTTCTTCTTATTAACTGTGTATTTTGAAAGAGTCGGATTTTTCATTTTTCGCAGAGCTCCAGCATGCTTATTTTACTGCAGCCAAATCCTCATGCCATGCTTTCATTAAAGTTTCCTCGCTTCCCAGGAAAGAGCAAGTCACCGTAAGGTCACTGTATGGCTTCCAACGCTTAGATAAACAGGTTTTATTATGGTTTTATTTGGCCCATGGTGCTCAAGACTGTAGAAGTCTCTGTATACAGCTAATTTAGAACAGACACGGAGGAAAGGGTGGACTGATGTGGTTACAGCAGCACAGCTTTTCCTTTACCTGCCCCTAAGGTGCTGCCACTTTTTAAAATTCCACCCATCAACAAAAGCAATTATGTTTTCCACACTCCACCTAGAATAGAGTTTTATATGTGTGATCTGGATACTTACCAGGCAGAAAAGTATGTAGAGACCAGTTTGCAAAGGGCGAAACATTACTGCTAGTGGCTTTGGGTCACTTCCAGTCAGAGAGGAAAGCTATTTTTTTGTTGCGAGGGCAAAACTCCAGGCTTTTCACTGACTGGACTGGTTTATCGCAGTAATTCCAAGAAATCAGATGTTGTAAATAAAGTACTGTGGTGTGGACTCAAGGATTGTAGTGTGTGCAGTAAAGTGAATGATAAAACATGCCAGTTTAGTCTTCTGGGTATCTGAGTGTCCATGCATATACACGATACGCTCTGGAGGAACCGCAAGCCCCAACATGACCACTTTGATCTCTTTAGCATAGCGACACGCTACATGCTGTAGTGCATGCTGATTTCTAAAGCAGTCCAGCATTTCCTGGAGATATAATGATCAGAGGTTTTAAAAGGCTTGGAAATGTGATATCCAAAAGCCAGTTGTGAATATTTCAAGCGCTAATATTTGAATTACTTTCCGGTACAGAAGCACATCGTTCTTGATTCTGATTGGTCAGAAGTTGCTGATTAATTTTTTCCTTTCAAAAGTAAGAAAGTACACTAGGACTTGTGTAATGGCCACTCAACTTAAACTGATTTTTTTTTTTTAAGTACATAATCCTGGATCTGTAAGGAAATGTTTATGTAGCATTGTTGGAAGGAGTCTCCAGTTTCAGTCCTTTGAAACCGTCCATGGTAAAACTGTAAATTTAAGTTCAGACAGTCTTCAGGATATAGGACTCTGGAGTTTAACGAGCTTTTCTTTCTCTTTTGTCTTATTAACTTCAAGGCATGTTTTCACTCGTCACAAATCATAGGATGAAAGTAACATAGAATAAACAGAGAAGCCATGACTAAAGCAAAAAAAAAAGGGAAAAGTTCTGTTGCTCTGAATCCAAAGATAAACAGCGGAGAAGAGAGAGGCCTGGTGGGAGATTTGGAGAATTCTGGAAACCCTCTGGAGATATACTATGTGTGTGTTTTTATGTGGACCAAATGTCCACATAAAATATTAATGCTAGGAATATGTGATGGGGACATTTTGGCCATCCAGAAACTACAACTTTTATTTTTAATAAAGTCATCTGGAATCTTTTCATGTTGTCAGCATTCTCTGAGCACTCGGGTAAACCAAACAAACTCTCACACAGCTTTAATCAGCCCTTTTCTTCTTCTTCTTCTTCTTCTTCTTCTTCTTCTTCACTTCTTCTTAGTGTTAACTCAAGTTCACTTTCCTTCAAGTCACAACTTGCTACATTTTTCTATTCTTTTTCTCTTTGTGTCAACTGGCCAAAGGGTTCACATTTAAACCCTGGGCTTTGATAATTAATTGCAGCATAGCACTCAGGAGGCTCAGGAGCTGAAGTCTGGCCTTCGCACAAGTCACAAAATGTACTTGAACTAATTGTAACTGAAGTTAAAACAGGCCAAAGAGGATTTATGTGCTTCTCAGATGGCCTAGTGCTCAACAAAAGTGTGTCAGGAGGTTGCAGAAAGAGTCCTCTGTGAAACCGTTCACTGGCTGAAGACGGCCTTGAGATTGGGATTCTGCCTTATAAAATTTCAAAAGTGAAAGTGTGATGCACAGTGTAAACATGGAGAGTATGAACCTGATGACTCACCTTTATGATATAATAAACTTTAATTACACTGATATGCTGTATAATAAAGGTCATGAATTACAATATTACAACAGATTATTTATTCTACCCCAGGAACACTGGACATGAGGCACGACTACACCACAAGTCCAAACACACACGTTCAGGCCTAGAGGCAAATTAGAGTCACTGATGCACATTTTTGGGAGGTGGAGAAAAACTGGAAGACCCACACGCAGAGAATAAGCCAAACGAAGGATCGAACCAGGGATCTTATTGAAGAAAATGCAGAGCAAGAAAACAATTAATTAATTTTCTTCACTCACACCTATTTGTTCATATTATTTAAATCACACTCATATCATAGCTGTGATGCAGTGGACCTATTGATGGGCGTGGTCTCAAAATATCATACGTGTATCCTGGTGGGCGCGGTCTCTTCCACCCCATCCACAGGACATGACGACTCCTTGAATAGTTTGGTGAAGATAAATAAAATGAAGTAAATCTCAGGCTGTGGCCTCACCAGTCAATGGATTTCCACCCAACTGAACAACTATGGGAAATTCTGGAGTGGTGACAGTGATGGAGAGAATATTTTTGAATAAACGGAGTTGATCTCTCCAGTACAGTTCCACAGGCTTAGAGAATAGAATCTGTGCCAAGATGCGTTAAAGCTGTTTTGGTAGATCATGGTGCCATGACACCTTACTAATGTTGTTTTCCTTTAATGTGTCACTTTTTATATTATATGATAAATAATAAACAGATAGGCAGACAGACAGACAAAGAGGCGGACGGACGGATGGGCAGGCAGACAGACAGATATAGATAGACAGATAGCTAAACAGACAGATAAATAGATGGACAGACAGACAGACAGGCAGCCAGGCAGATAGACAGACAAATAGAGAGGTAGACAGACAGGCAGATAGATAGCTAGATAGACAGACAGACAGACAGATATCTAGACAGATGACAGACAGACATATAGACAAATAGAGAACTAGACAGACAGATAGGCAGACAGACAAATAGACAAATAGATATCTAGACAGACAGATAGACAAATAGATCGCTAGACAGACAGACAGACAGACATAGATAGACAGATAGCTAAACAGACAGATAAATAGATGGACAGACAGGCAGGCAGATAGATAGACAAATAGAGAGGTAGACAGACAGATAGCTAGATAGACAGACAGATAGATATCTAGACAGACAGCAGACAGACAGACATATAGATAGACAAATAGAGAACTAGACAGATAGGCAGACAGACAAATAGATACAGTGAGTCCAAGAAGTATTTGATCCCTTGCTGATTTTCTTCGTTTGCCCACTAATAAAGACGTGATCATTCTAT
>JAOANJ010000021.1:8189140-8204595 GCA_026413345.1 Ariopsis seemanni
CCGCGTGGGTTTCCTCCGGGTGCTCCGGTTTCCCCCACAGTCCAAAGACATGCAGGTTAGGTTAACTGGTGACTAAACTGACCGTAGGTGTGAATGTGAGTGAATGGTTCTGTGTCAGCCCTGTGATGACCTGGTGACTTGTCCAGGGTGTACCCCGCCTTTCAATCTTACCAGTCTGTAAAAACAATGTTATTTACTGCTTTATATAAAGAAATACAATTAAGATTATGTAGAATTTAGTTCAGCCTTTTGTGGCCCCATGGAAAACATAATTGCCCACCCCTGCTGTAGTGTCTATAAAATGACTGACAGGAGGTGCAGCCAATCACAAACAAGTATTCCGGACCGGAAGTTAGGTTTCCAAACTGATTTTCTTTTCGACTTGATGATAAACTCGAGTCTTTACGGCTTTAAATCATTTCAGAAATATCGTTTTTATGTTCCAGGTTAATTGTAAAGCTAAAATTAATAATTAATAATAAAAAAAAAAGAATCTGTGAGTGTAGCTTTAAGGCTGACTGGCACTGTGAGCAGGTCAATGATACAAACATTATAAATCCCAGATCTGCAGTGGGTTCTGCGGTAAAGGCGGTGGGTTTAAGAACACTGCGTGCTCACAGACAGACAGACCGCGCACACCAGTGCAGGATGCGTTTCACAAACACACTCCATCTCTGGAGGAAGTCGGCGCGGATAATGGAGCGGCTGCAGGAGGAGAGGAGTCTGTGGAGCAGGGGCTCGGCTGGCTGTGCCGACAGGGCGCACAGTAACAGCGCTGAGAGACAGATAGTCATTCAGGCATTTCATCTTTGTAGCAGTGCAGTGTGAGGGTGTAAACTTACCGGACTGCGCGCTGGAAAGAACCGCAGCCAGGCAGAGAAACCGCAGCCCGGTGTCGGCTCTCATCGCTGGCTTCATCACAGTCCCGTCTGGACTTTTTATTATTTTTTTATTTTTAATTGTTCCTCAGAAGTGATGTTCAATAAACTCCTAGAACAGATTGGAGTCAGTGCTCACTAAATGTTCCTAAATCCGACCGAAACACAGCCTGGTTCCGGTTTACCTCAGGGTATGAGCGCCTGCCCCACATCCCACCATCCCATCCCATCCCCTCAGCCCCTCATCCCATCCCCTCAGCCCCGGCCTCTCCACTCTGAGTGAGGGTTAAATCCCCCACTGTAGACCTGCAGTCTTACTCTCACACTATCAGACTACCGTGGAGCCCATAGAGGTGTTTTTAAAGTTATAACATGTTCCCCAAGGTGAAATTCCTGTCTGCATTTAACCCATCTGAAGCAGTGAACACACACACACAGGGAGAACATGCAAACTCCACACAGAAAGGCCCTCGCCGGCCACTGGGCTCAAACCCGGACCTTCTTGCTGTGAGGCGACAGCGCTAACCACTACACCACCGTGCCGCCACATCATAGATGTATAGAGATTAAAAAATCAAATCAAATCTCTCCTCCCCCCATTTTCCCCCCCAAGTGATTATAAATGAAGAAAATCCTGTACGGATACCAGGAAAGAGCTGGTACATACGTATTCAAGTTATACATGTTTTTAAATAAGCATATTATTCAACCAGAAATGAGCAGTAACGATGGTTTATGTTGTACATCAAGGGAGACGGAAGCGTTATGTCATGCCTTTATTTTCAGAATTATACAATTTTTAGAAGTATAAATATTTGTATAGAATACAACATCTATGACATCCATAGAGATTCCATTGGGTGAAATACAAAAACTCAAAACCACATTTTTTTATTGCACAGATTCTAAAGACGGACGACGATGAAGACGATGAAGCAGGGCCGTTTACACAAACACTAGCTTCACAGAACAGGTGACAGAAAAGAACATTTTTGAAAATATGCCAGACGCTCAAGACCCAACAGATTCACGGTGGACAGACCGACTATACCATAGACTGACAATCTTAAACTGCACAACCTGCTGGAGGAGGACGCCATGCAAACACTACGATCGCAATGTCCTGTGATGTGGAACACAGATTTGGCAAATTAATAACACAATATTCAAAATATACATCCAGGAATTCACTGTAAACAAAGAAAATGTGCTTAGTTAAGGATTTTACATCAGTCGTCATCTGTATAAAAAGGCAAGGGGACTGAAAGACAATCCATCGAATAAACTTTCGTAATTTGACCATATTTATGCCTTGTTAAACATTTACATTCTTTTAATGGTCTTGTCCTTCGTTATCTTTTCGTCCAAATGCAAAGTAACATTAACGATAAGGTGCGTTTTGTCTCCTCTTGCTACAAACACTACATTTGCAAAGCTTCATGAGGACTTCTGATTTTGCTAATATCGCTTAAAATCTCTCAAATTCATTAGTTTTTCTTCACATTAAATCACTTTATAATTATAATTTCATGACTCGTTTGACTCGTATTCACATTCAGCTCCGAAGCATTGTATAGTCTTTGAGATCTACACATAACTAGAATATTACTTTAATATCAGAGATTAGACTATTTACGGCACTAAATTATCTCGTCAGTTAAGTTTATATGAAAAAGGACTGATTACGGTCGTCATTTCAGAGCGCGCGCACACAAAAAATGATCAAATAGCATCTTATTTAAATATTACGTGTCATTACTGTGTATGTGATAGTGTTACAAAATGACTCGGACGATACACGCGTTTTTAAACAGTCACGTTTTAAACTAATGAATTTGACAGTATATTTCAGTCATGGATTTCAAGGTACAGCTAACGGACAGTGTAAAAACACTCGATTATTATTATTATTATTACACGTCCCACTTTTATAAGTATTATACATTGTACTTTACTGACGGAGAAACTGATGGGCAATAAACGAGACAGGACGCAGGAACACTAGCTGAACGTCATGATTGAAAGTCCATGATCATAAACGTGGCCACTGTTTAAACCCTCGAGAGTAAAACTGGTTTACAGGTTTTAGGTGGCCAAGTGGAAAATATAGCCCTAAAATCCTTATGAAAAATGTGCTGAAAAAGGGGAAAAATAATCATAATCATAATACACAGGGTCACAAACATTTTAACATTCACTTCCTTTCGTTTTAAAAAATAGAGCTTTTGCACTATTTAACATTCCACTGTTCCGTCTTTTCGTTAATCAGCAACAATCAGAGGACATCCAAGGTGTTTTTAGCCTTTGCCTCAAACATAATTGCGTACGAGTGCGATTACTGCTTTTAGTGCCTGTGTAATTTCAAGTATCGATCTTTCAGAGGCCAAGATCTTGCCCTTTATTTTTTTTTCCCTATTTTTTCAACTAGCTTATTTCAGACGGCATCGTGAAAATTTCACTTCGCAACAAGCGTTACAGTATACAAACATATATGACATAGCAAAATATATACATATAAAAACACACAACACTCATATTCAGAATCCTAGGCCTGATCCGACAGATCAGCGTTTGTACAAGTAACATTGCTTTATGTACAGTACATTGCATAAAAATGAGTATTTAGTAAATGCATGTGAAAGGAATGTGAATTTTGACACAACCTGCTAAGAACAGCAAGTGTGACAGCCCAAAAATACTCTAAGGCCCCTTCCACTAGATATGAAACCAGAACCCTAAGATGATTCCATTATAAAATAGTTCTAGGTGAGAAGCACGGGATAAACGCGCATTCCCTCGGCCCAAAACAAACTTTGCCTTTAAGTAGGTCAAAGCAAACAATTACATGAAGAACGACGATGAGACGCAAACAACATTGGTGGTATATTTTATATATATTTTTTTTTCCTACATGAACAGTATGTGCTGAGAGATCAGCACCATTGCTACAAATACTTCATCTGTTTTTTTTTTTTTCCTCCCCCGTGTGAACAAAACCATTGTAATTCTCTTCACCTTCATATGGATTGTGAAATTCCTGTTTTTTTTTTTTTAAACGTATCGAAATGCAGCGCGATTCCAACGACTCCGAATCAATACGTAGCGTTCTTGTTTGGTACGATCGAAATTGGCACAGTTCATTTACGACTCAAAGGCATCAAATCCCTTGATGTCAAACGGATTGCACACACCTTTTCTATACACTTCACCGCCTCTTCTCTCAAACTACAAAATGACAATCAGCAGCAAATCAGGTACATTCAAACCTAGAATTTTTTCAGAAACATACGCGCATACGTACACACTAGCACTCATTGCTCTCGCCCTCCATGAAACACTGAAGTAACAGCTTCATCGGTCCTCAGAATGGAAGGTGCTATAATACAATGCATGGAAACTTAAAAAAAAAAAAAAAAAAAGGATTGCCTTGAAGTCTTTCTTACAAAATGTGATTTGGCAACCAACCATCGCCATCCCCACTGTCACTTTTTATTATTCGAACCTCGGGGCAGATCTTTGGACTGCTTGGCGCGAGGTGAATCTTTTTCTGGTGTTGCGCCATCCTTCGCCAATGCTGTGGATTTCTGCAAGTCTTTACGGTTTCCTTTCTGCAAGGAGTCTGATGACTTTGAGGTCTCCACTATGGCCCCAGTACCCTTACCTGTTGGAGATCCACTTGGTGTGTGAACTTTAACAGTAGCCACAGGTACAGAACCAACTTGAGGGCCTGTTTGAGGCAAGTTCTCTCTCTGTGGTTGCGTTTTCAATGTAGTAAGAGTGGACTCTGTCTGTTCCTTTGGTTTTAGATCGGTGTTGGTTTTGATGATCTGCACTGGTGCTTTGCTTTCTTGCATTCCTCTTTCTTCAGTGGCTTTCCCACTCTGGTGTGCAACAGGAGGGGGTTCTAACTTGGCCTTGTTCTTGGAGCTACATAGGCCTTGTTTTCCAGTGGAACTAGTACCCGACAGCTGTGGTTGTTTTTTGGTTGTAGTAACAACCTCCTTCTTGCAAATATCAAGTACCGGCTTGGTGATCTTCTGACTGGCTACGTCCAGAGTATTCTTGACTTTCAAATTTTCTTCTTCAAGCATGCTTGTTGACTGAACTTGCAGAGTTTTCTCACTTCCTTTGGCACCAGAATTCTGATTTGACTTGTTGCTGGCGAGCGTCTGAGGAGTCACCAGGATGCATTTTATGCCGTCATTTTTGTCCTCTGCAGTCCCGGGAGTCTCATTTGGCGTAACGCATTTTGCGTCTTCTTTTGAAACTGCTACGTTTTGGGGCATTTTATCTTTAGACAAAGTCGATTTAGACTCATCACTTGACCCTTCTGGAACCATCCAAGTCTTATGAACCTTGTCCTTGATTTGAATTTTGACTCCACATGGCTCCTGACATTGAGAACTGGACCTTTTCCCATCTTCCAGCCCAGCATTTTGTGTTTTGAAACAGTCATATTCTTTGGAGAGAGGATCTGGACTTTTCTGTTGGTTTCCTGAGACGGAACTGGTTAGTGTTTTTGATGTTTTCTGCTGAGATTGTTTAACTGCAGTGCTGTCTGATTTGACTTCAACAGACAGCTGTGGTGACTGGAGAACCACAGGAGAAGTCCTCTTAAGAGGAGCAGCTTTGGGAGATGCATTGTTTTTATCCTGTTTGGTTTGAAGAGGTGGGTCTGGAGGTAACTTGATATCTGGTGCTGGTGAAGCTGCTGCTGATGTGGTTGACACGGAGGTTAAAGTTGAACTCTGTGGAACAGATACTTTTTCCTTTACTAAACCCTGTGAGTGAACCTGTTCTGATTTCACACTCAACACTGGTGTGCTACTTGTTGTGGTCTGTTCATGTATCTTCTCTGAAATCTTGTGTATGTTTTGAGCTGTGCTTTCTGGTTTCTTCTCATCCCTCACCCCAATCCCACCTTTTGAATCCAAGCCGGACTTTTGTGCACTGATTGTTCTGTCTGGTTTTGGAGGCAAATTCTGCACTGAAGCTAATGTTGAGACAATTTTAGATTTAGGAACCTCCTGTGGAACCACAGTTAAGCACAGTGTATTCAGTGCTTCATCTTTCTCTGTGGCTATTTGGCTGTTTTTTATAACAGTCTGCTCCAAGTTCCGTGGACTGACAAGGATCTCTCCCACATGTATATCTCTATCAACACCACAGAGGTCTGAGGGTATGGATGGGTTTTGCTTGATGACCTGGTCACAGCTCACTGGTGTCTTTGTTTCCACAGTGTTGTTTTGCAACGTAGGCTTTTCCTCTGGATTTTCCATCTCATCATCCTGGTCTTCGTTGCTGACCTCCCTTATCGAGGGTGTTTTCCCACAAGCAAAATGAGCACTGTGTCGAGCAGGCCTCATCTCCTGAACAGTTTTCAACTTGGTCTCTGGTTTTCCACCTGTTGATGAATCTACTGACTCAATTTTACTGGATATGGCCTGTAACTTGATTCCTTCACTCTGCTTGTTTTTGTCACGAGTGCCTTCATTGCTAACGGATCCAACAACACTGTCCCTATTGCATGTGGGTTCTTCTTTTCCTGCATTTCTGCTGCTCAAAGCACCAAGACTTTCCATCTCCGTGGCAGTCAGCGTGTGTTTATTTGTGGTGATTTGGGGCTGCTTTTCACAATGGTTTTGCAGAGCACCAGCCAGACATCCGCTATCAGCTTGGCTGCTGGCTATTTTTGAGAGACATGTATCAGTTTTGGAGAGCCTGGGTCCAGAGAGCAGTCCTATGTCCAGTGTGCCCTTCAGTGGTTTCAAGGAAGACACGAGTCGTGCCTCTAATTTATACTCAGAAGACGTCTTTCTGATGGAACCCTCAGTGGACGAGATAATCTGAAGCTTCTCCACAGCACTCTCCCCTCGCCCACTGAATAGTTTAGGGCTCAAGGAATCTGTATTGATTCCAGAAGCTGCGATTCCAGCAGAATCCAGCTGGAGACTTTTGGACCTAGTGGTATTAAAGTGAAGGCTTTCATGAACAACAGGGGTGATTCGACACATACAGTCCTCGCGCTCCTCAAAGGACTGCCTTTTTCGAGCAAATTCCATATTGGGAGCTTTGAAATCGAGCCTGTCTGGTTTACTGCCCTCTTTAATCTGCCAGGCCAGCTGCCGGTCTGATTGGGTTGGGGCTGATCTTATACCCTCATTTAAGATTGACGCAGAGTCCCCAGTGCTGCTCATGGAGTCTGCAATGCTTTCACATGCTCTTGTGTTTAGTTTTTTATACAGAACATCTTTTACTGTAGCACTGGTAGCTTTGTTATCAATAGAGCAACACCCAGCGGTGTTCTGGGTAGATTCAGCCTCTTGAATAGCCTCCTGTTTTTGCAAAGATTCTCGCCTCTCATGCCAGTCCTGTCTTTTTGCTACCACTTTGGCCTTCAATTTCTCCTTATCAAGATCCTCCATCATTTCTTGACGACCAACCTTACGAGTCACAGGCCGTTTCAGGCAGCCCTGTTCGGCAGGTCTTACTCTGGTGATGGTGGGAAGTTCGCAAGAGCTCTCTTCCACACACTGAAGTGTGGGCTCACCTCCAGATGCAACCCCAGCCTGAACTTCCTCTTGGGTCACCTCCAGACTGTGTTTCCGGGAGCAGAGGTGCTTTTTGTCCCCTGGGTAGGACGGCGAGAGCTTTTCCTCCGACTGAACCCTCTTAAGGAGCGGAGACCGAGGGGGTTCGGCACTTTTAGGACGCACCATGTGCCTCACAATTGTAGGGGGTGAGTGCATCTTTGCTGAGAAGGTCTGAGTAGTTTTGGAGCTTCCCACTGAGTGAGTGAGCAAGGGGGAAGGAGATCGCTGAGGGGAGGTAGGTTGAGGGGTTGGGGAGGGTGTTCGAGCCAGCGGGGACAGTGGGATGCTCCCTGCTGATTTCCGCCGGCTCTGACGAAGCCGCTGTCCAGGCAACTTGGGGCCCAAACCGTGCAAAGTGTTAGGACGGACATGGCCTGAGCCAGCGGGGGAATTGGGTGCACTGGAGCTGGGGGAACTGCTCTGAGAGGATGTACCACCTGGGAACATGATGAAAGATAACATTGTTGTGTGAACAAAAGTAACTCAGAAACAAACCAACTTGGTAATACGTAGACCCTCAAAAGGTATAACTCTGACCTGATTGATTGAACTCCGGTGTGGGCCGGCAGGAGGTAGTGGGGGAGTGAGGAGACAGGCTGTGTGTGGGGGAACCTGGCACACTGTCCCCTGAGGACAGTGATCGGTTTAAAGAGGTAAAGCTTCGGCTAGTGTGGAGCAGTGGAGAGGGCTGCATGGCGAAGCGCCTGAATACTGACCGTCGTCTAGAAAGGCAAAGGTTTTGAAACTGTTGTTGAAGTGTGTCAAGAGAACATGTAATGTAAATAAAGGCAGTGGTGAAATAAACAACAGCCTTGTGCATAAATTAAACAAAATTATTATACAATCTATTATATAATGTTAGATTTATGAATTTTCAATTTGGGGAAAAAAAAAAATAGTACCTTTCTTGCGTCTTTTCCTTCTTGGGCTTCTTGGTTCTCCTGATCATTTTGCTTCGATAACTATTCCTTCTAGCTGGACCTGTTTTGATCGACGTATTCTCAAAAGGAGTAGTGGATATGGCAACCTTGCTTCCACTCTAAAACAAAAAATATAGTTTTATTTTATTGCTTTCATACTAGGATCTATCTACAGAGATCAGGCTTGTAGTACTCGAGTCCAGGACTCGGACTCAAGTCCGACTCATGCCCTAATTTTAAGGACTCGTGACTTGGACTTGAGCACTGATGACTTAGACTCGTACATTAACTGCATTCGGACTCGTAAATTGGAGACGAGGACTCGGATTTTTTCTTCATTTTTTTTAACATGCCATAATAATTTGGCATAACATATTTATATCTACATTAATTTGATACTAATTTTGTGCAAGAGAATGCACATTCACCTGTTCATACGTCACGTTCAGGAACAAACTAAGGTTAATGGCACTAAAATGCCTGGAGAGAAGCCCCCAGGATTGTCCACTTTGCTTATACAGACTTCTGGTGCAGTGGGAAAAAAATGCACTGCGATGTGTTCCATATGTTGAAGAACTATCGAGGAGACGACGGGGACAACCTCGAACTTCAATCGTCATTTGGCAAGACTCCATCCAGAGAAGGAAGTGATATGCTATGTTCATTGCTCTGTTGACAGCAGGGCTTGCTTGGTGAGCAATGAACTAGCTAGTGTTAACCCTCTCTTATGTTCATTGCCCTTTTGATAGTGGGCAGGGCTTGTGTCAGACTCAACTCAGATCAGTAGTGGACTCGACTCGAAATTTTCTTTAATGACTTGGACTTGAACACCGGGGACTTGAGCCTGGACTCAGACTCGAGGTTTTGTGACTCGACTACAACACTGCCATCCATCCCTTATCTATAGAACTTATCCATCAGAGTCATGGGGAAAGCTGAAGCCAATCCCAGCTGATTTCAAGCAAGAGGTGGGCTACACCCTGGACAGGTTGTCATTCTGTTGCAGGGCTACACAGAGATGAACAACCATTCACACTCATGTTCACACCTACAGGTAATTTAATGTAGCTAGTTAACCTGCATGTCTTTGGATTGTTGGAGGAAACCAGCGCACCCTGAGAAAATCCACACAGGCATGAGGAGAACATGCAAACTCCATACAGAAAGACTCCAGCAAGGTTCAAACCCTGAACATCCATCCATTATCTGTAGCTGCTTATCCTGTGCAGGGTCGCAGGCAAGTTGGATCCTATCCCAGCTATGGGCAAGAGGCGGGGTACACCCTGGACAAGTCGCCAGGTTATCACAGGGCTGACACAGAGACACAGACAACCATTCACATTCACATTAAACCCTGAACATTCAAAACTTATTTGTTTTAAATGCAATGTAAATATTCTGTTAAAAAAAGTATTGTTCCTGTAGAACCCATGCCATTCTCTTTTTTGTCCTTTGAGCGGCTTCTTGGAGTGTTTAAGTTGGAATATTCATCCCTCTTGCTTTCTAGCAGCTCTGTTATAACTCTACAGATGTCATACACAGCCTTCAGGTTAGGTCTGGAGATAGTCATGGCATAACTTCTTTCTTCTGGTTCTTTTCAAGTTACTTTTCTGTCGTTTTCTTGGGAGATTTATTGTAAAACAGAGGTACGTTCAACCCCGTACTTCAACCCAAGTACTATGGGTGAGGTAAACTTTTGCACTCCAACATAGTTCATAATGCTGTTGGGAAACAGGGTTCAGAACTAGGCAGTGGACTTGGCGTATACTGGGTTTTACCAAAAGCATGGTGCCAAGTGTTCTTCTCCACCCTTGGTCTTGAAAGTCAAGTTCTTTGTGCAGGGGTCACAGGCTGGGTCAGGGTCAAGCAGATGACTTACAAAGCCTGAGAAATCCACCACACTAAAGTTCACTGTTCCACCAAGAGATCAAGAGTTGCTTAATAAATCTCAGTCCAACACATTTGCAGGGTCAACACTTTTTTTTAAACAATGACTGCCAATTGGTTGAGGTTCCACAGGTTTTTAAACAAAGCTTCAACATTGTCTTTGGGTTCAATTTCGTCTGCAGATCATGAGGCTCAAAAAATGTGTTTGATTTTTGGTGAAAACGACATGGCTGGCTGCAGAACAGCAGCTTCTTATCAAGTCATACATTATTATTATTTTTTTTAAGGAACGTTTATGTTTTGTTTTCGTTTTTTTTTTTTTTCTGAACAGAATGCTGTCCATCAGCATTCTGTTTTCATGTCGCAGGTCATGAGGGTGAAAGGGTAGTGGGTCATCAGAGCTTACTATCATTAGGGTATCGGTGCTGTCACTGAGACAATACGAGATATCAATCCATCATTAAAAGTGTCTGAAAGCAAAATTCGCATCACATCTGTCCTGTCTGAGTAATGGTTTAAAGATATACAGATATGCACATACATACACAAAGAAATATTTTCTCAACCAGAGAGAAAGAGAGAGAGAGAGAGAGAGAGAGAGAGAGAGACTGAAGTAAGTGGGCTGAGCCAAAAAAAATTATAAGGTCAGCTCATGTAGATTCACAGCAGCATGAACTAGTTTCTATAGATAGCCATATGATGAAGGGTTATACGGTTCAAAAGCAACATGCTCATAGTATGATGTTCTGGTTCTTTAAGAAGCTTTTGTCTATTTTAAGAAATCCATTTTCTTAATATAAGCTACAAAGCCCATCCCCTAAACTCTAAATTATAGGGAATTATTTTGGATAAAGAGATTGTAAGACATTTTAACTAAAGCACACCAAACTGTTCTAGCTATTAAGCAGATACATAAGTGTTTAGTATAAATCCAGAAAAAAAAATCAGTAATCCTTTTTGTTCCAAGTGGGTTTTACAGAAACAGAAGCATGCTGTTGTGCATGGCCGTGCTAAATGAGCGCCGTTCATTGAACACGCTCATATTTTGGTGAATGGTGAACGAGTGTTGTACACCCAGATCAAGTCATGACCAAGTCCAAAGTGTATCGAGACCAAGACAAGACCAAGACATTGAGGGGTTGAGATCAAGTCAAGGCCAAGACCAAGGCAAGATGAGACCGAGTCAAGACCAGAACCAGACCAGTGTGTGTGAATTGGTGGGAGAGGGGTGATGGCCATTAACAGGAATGAGTCACGTTATTGGTCGCATCTGAAACATGAAATTTTACATCCAATTACAGTAACGATGTTAACAATTGAATCAGACAATGCACAGGCAGTTTAATGAAATCCTCCCTGCAGTTATGGTCTTGAAATAAAATCCCAAGTCCTCTATGTCTGAGACTGAGACAAGACTGACTAAAAATGTGGTCGATTCTGAGAAGAGACTGAGACCTTCAAAAAGTAGTCTTGAGACAAAGACCGGTCTCAAGCACTACAACGCTACGGTGAACTGAACAAATCAGTTTGCAGCTCATGAATGTGAACGTGAATGTAGTTCACTCTGGTAAGAGTGAATGATGCTCACGCACCAAAAGTAGGAATAAAAGGCAAATATTGACCTTTAATATTGTGATGTAAAATAGAGTATGTTACACTCTCATGAAATAAAGTATATTATTGTACCTGTAGGGGTACAGCAGCTTGTCACTGAGGCAATAACCTCTAAGGCATTTATTTCTACCCTTTGTTTACCACTGAGGAACATATATGTACCTTTTTGGCCCTAAGAAGGTACCTTGAAGTCCAATAATGAGCCCTAAGGGGTATATTAGTATAGACTGTACCTTGGGGTATAGAAATGGACTCCTATTGTACCCCTATTTCTAACAGTGTATGATGTTTCAGGATTGCGCCTTGGAAAATTATTACATTACCATCTCAAATTTCTTACGCATTCCACCAGTGTTGTCTTACAGCAATGCACTCCAATGCTCTCTTGGTAACACTACTGGTATGTTTATATCAATAAAGACCAGCCCACTGAAATTTGATATTTTATTTGCTGATGAAATATTTTCACTTGAGATTCAGAGCAACTCATTAAAAATTTGGAAGAAATAAACATGAACTAGGCGGCACGGTGGTGTAGTGGTTAGCACTGTCGCCTCACAGCAAGAAAGTCCTGGTTTCGAGCCCAGTGGCCAGCAAGGACCTTTCTCTGTGGAGTTTGCATGCTCTCCCTGTGTCTGCATGGGTTTGCTCTGGCTTCCCCCACAGTCCAAAGACATGCAGGTTAGGTTAATTGGTGGCTCTAAATTGACTGTAGGTGTAAATGGTTGTTTGTCTCTATGTGTCAGCCCTGCGATGATCTGGCGACTTGTCCAGGGTGTACCCTGCCACTTGCCCATAGTCAGCTGGGATAGGCTTCAGCTTGCCTGCGACCCTGTAGGACAGGATATGTGGCTACAGATAATGGATAAGTGGAAATGATTTTGTCAGACGTTTTGTATAAAGTTTTTATTTATCAAATTTGCAAAAATAAAATGCTCTGTTTCTCAAAATCCAGTGAATGTGGATAGAATAAAACAGTTATTCCACTCAATCTCATCTTTCATGACTTATAGACAACTCGGTGCTACGTGGAGCAGGAGCTGGAGCTTCATTGATGCATCATTGTACCTTTAAGGGCACAATGGCTTGTCACTGAATCAGTACCCTCAAAGGTACTTATTTGTCCCCTTTATATACTGCTTGGGAACATATATGTGCCATTTTGGCCCTAAGAAGGTACACATGGTTTACCTTGAATTCCAATAATGAGCCCTCGGGGGTACATTAGTGTAGACTGTACCTTGGGGGACTAAAATGGACTCCTACTGTACCCCTATTTCTAACAGTGTATGAATGAAAATCAGTAATTTAATGCTAATTCTGTTAGCTTGGTGGAGCTGGAGCAAGAGCTGGAGATTGCAACTCGTCTTTATTTCACTCCGGAGGATAAGTCACTGATTATTCATGAAGACCAAAGGCTTTCCAAGGCTTCATCTGATCCCTGATTTCAGCTAACTCTTTGTCCTCACAGCTGTTTCTGAAACATGGCATGATATCCATGATGAATATAGTGTTGGTTTATGAATGCTTCCCCAACATGAACTACAGCTTTGTGAATATTAGTGTACTAATGACGTGCAATCCATGACTCAATGTTCTTCCATGTTCTGAGATGGACAGCTGTGACTTGTACGGTGCTTCCACAGCCTTTCTTTATCTGTCAGTTGTGGCTCTGTTTCCTACCAGTTCTGTGATGTTGAACTAATGTGTGTGCCAAAGTGTGGGCTGCTCTGGTGCTGGTGGTAAAGGCTTTTCTGAAGATTTTATTTCTTATGACTTATTCGCTTGGCCTTTATTGAGCAGTGGTTGCAGAGAGAGAAGGAAATGAATTAGCCCCTGCACAGATGGCTTTTAAGGGTAAAACACTGCATGACAAATGTTCTGTGCCCTCTAGGCCCCAGGCTACAATATAACAAAATGGAGGAAGGAAAAAAAAAAAGAAGCACACCAGGACATTCAAGTACCCAAGCAAGTGATATCATAAATACTTATTGTAAAAGAGGAGTGCTTTAATCTTTTACTCTCTTTCTCTCTCTCTCTCTCTCTCTCTCTCTAACCATCCTTGGTCTGCTCTTGACCCACGCTGGGTGCAATGGTGGATAGGATTGTTTATACGCAACCTCAGCACTTTCCCCATCCCATGCTGCTTGGAATGGAATGAGCATCAGGCCTGTGCTTGATTTAGGCTAATTGTAAAGCATGCTCACTCACAGTCCTCTCACGTCATGTTGCCTGCGACAGTAGGGGCATCAGGGATGGCGTTGGCTGGGGATGCCATGCTGCCTGTGTGAGGGTGAGGAGGACAAAGATGCAGAGAGGGTTGAGCTTTGGCCTTGGACTGCACATGTTGGCCGCTGTTTCACACAGTTCTGGTTTTTATTTGCTTTAACGATGTTTCTTTTTCCCTTCCCAGCCCATTGTTTGTTTTGTGAATAAGCATGATTATGTCTCTCAACAATTTCTTAGTATATCCCATGGTGTTTGGAAAGAGCATCAGGCCTGTTTCTCCATTCTGGAGCTGCTGGTGGAGAGAAAAGAAAAATGAAGAGAATACGAGTGCATATTTTACACTGTGTTCCAGTAGATAAGAGAATTCTGATCAGCTCTGGGTCTCAGTGCCATCTACGATCCCTAACACTGCGTCTTCGAGCGACTCCTCCGTGATCTGGTGCACAGCAAGACTCTCTGATAAAGACCCTTGATCTGGGTGGCTGTCTCTGGCTTGTTATCTGAAAGGACAGGACGACTGAAGAGTTATCTTAATAACTCAGGTTCTCTTCAGGAATCTTCAGTCTTTCTTTCTCACACAGACCCAAGTGTACATCTTTCCATCATGTCACGTGACATAATTCCTTAGCCAAAGGCAGAGCACGTTTGATGTTACTCATTCCTGAGATTCACCGCATTTACTCATTTCCTTATTAACCCGTCAGCTGCACATTATACAACTTGCTCGGGTATTTCAGGGTTCAGATGTCATGAAAGCAGGTGACACATACCGTAGATGGTGGTGTGCTCCAGTTGCACTGGAGTCTGGAATCAGTGGGTTGATTATAGAGTCACTGGGTCCCTGCAGGGATCAGCAGGGAATCCTGCAGGCTCAGAGCCTCCTGCTGGGACCGTTAGCAATGCCCTGCTGCTTGACCGCATGACTGCCTTGCCTCATAAAGCCATAAATTCTCCTTCAAAGGCATCATTAGTGCCACCACACGGCCACATCCTTATAATAAGGATAAGATAGAGAGAAGAACCAAAGAGAGGGCAGTTTTGGAAAGGGGGTGGGGGTGGGGAAGGTGCATTGTATTGTATGAGAGGCGAGGCTGAGGTATCTGTATTGACACATTACGACAAGTTAAACAGGCGTCCTGCGCTCGCTAACTACTACACAAACACAAGGTGTAATTGTTCACACTGATGCTGTCAAATTAGCCGCCTCGTCCACATTATCGCCTCAGATTGGCAAGGATGTGCAAAGATGGTGAGAATTATCCTGGTTTTATTATTCCTAATTATTCCTAACTAACCTAATGGTCAGAGAAGCAACTTTGGGACCAAAAGGTCAC
>JAOANJ010000021.1:9110827-9121392 GCA_026413345.1 Ariopsis seemanni
AGCCTTCCCAGAAGAGTTGAAGCTGTTCTAGCTGCAAAGGGTGGACCGACGTCATATTGAACCCTATGGATTAGGAAAGGGATGTCACTTAAGCTCATATGTGAGTCAAGGCAGGTGAGCGAATACTTTTGGCAATATAGTATAATATTTCTGGCTTTTTTATGTTCTCTATGTACTTAAATGTCTCATTTTAAACTTAACTTGATGATATCATGTAAATATATGATTTCTATTCACATAGTTAGTAAACGGGTAATTAAAAAAAAAATACAGACGTTATAATGGACTTAAGTGATACAGATATATGTTTTGTTTTTTTTTACGTTTTTACATGCGATATTTGGCATTTCTTATTTTTGGTGAAAATAGTGATTGCTGACATTACAACAAGTAAAAATGATTTGTTTGGGATGTAAATAAAGGGTTAATACTGAGAAAGTAGGTTACATATGCTCCCTGACTATAATATCTAACTGGACAGAAAATGTGAACATGTCAAACTTTTGCACAGACAGGAAGTACTGTTAGGCGCATGCGCAGTGCTGTCTGTAAGCTCCACCATCCGGTATCGGCCTTCCCGAGTTCACAAACTCGCCCTGTACTTCAGAGCCGCAGTGCGCCTGGTGTCCTGCAGCATGTTCAGATCCGCCCTTCGTCTGTCCTTCTCTGCTGCTCGGAGCATAACACAAGCTCGACCACAGAATATCGGTAAAATGCTGATTAGGTTAATGTTTGAATTAACGACCTTGTAGTGAGAGGAGCACCTTCTGAATTTGCTATCAGCTAGTTAGCTTAGCTTAGCTGCTAGCTAGTTAGCTTGCGCGCTAATCACAGGTAGAGAGAAAACCTTGACTAGCTAGATATCAGTGTTTTGTAATTCTGTCTAATGTCCTACATCAGAGTGAGTTGTTCTTTAAGTATACGTTGCATTTTGATTCACGATACTTCGGCACTAGCTAAATTTTGACCGTGTCCTTGTAATGACCCGCTCAATGTTTCAGGCCTGACAGAGAAAGTGCATGAGGGCAGCTAGCTCTCTGTCCTTGTTTCACTCGTCCTTGCTCCTTTCAAGCTCATAATGGATTTCCAGCCTTAGCAAATAGTTCATTCATATCCTGCATGTTTAACAGACGTGAAGTGTGAGTAAAGTTGTCCCTTGGCATCTTCTTTTTTTTTTTTAAAGCAAAATACATAGTTTTATTATCCCCGAACTGGGAGTGCTCGCCTGCTCCATACACTAAACTCATTAATGTCTCCCTCAATAAAAGAGAGCCTGGTTGGATAACTGCTATTAGTAATAACTAGTATTGCGTTTATCTTAACTGTGTGCATACTGGTGAGACACACACAGTTTTGAAAGGGGTCAGTCCAGAAGGAAGTGCTTCAAGAACAGTGTGTCAGCAAAAGGCTTTCGAAGCTGTCGGAGATAAATCAGTGGCCTGCATTTCATTTTGTGGAAATTGCGGAAATGCAATTCCTCCTCTCCCTGCACTGCTTGTTGCTCTTGGTTAATATACAACACTCAACTGAATGTAAATAGCTTTTTATGGCTTTATTGTGCCATCATCATTTACTGGCTGTAGAGCACCGCAGAGCAGGGGCCATCAACTGGTGGATCACAGTCAGGATGAGGAGCCAGCAAAATATTTCAGCAGACCACACCAAGTACATGAAACAATCCCATAGCAGAGCTGATAAATGTATGGGAGGGAAAATGATTTTTATTTATTTATTTAAATGAACCTGGTGCAAATCCATTGGCATGCATTTATTTAACTTATTTAGCTTAAGGAAGATCATCCGAGGGCGGCACGGTGGTGTAGTGGTTAGCGGTGTCGCCTCACAGCAAGAAGATTCTGGCCGGCGACGGCCTTTCTGTGTGGAGTTTGCATGTTCTCCTCGTGTCTGCGTGAGTTTCGTCCGGGTGCTCCAGTTTCCCCCACAGTCCAAAGACATGCAGGTTAGAATAATTGGTGGCTCTAAATTGACTGTAGGTGTGAATGGTTTTGTCTGATGTATCAGCCCTGTGATGGCCCAGTGACTTGTTCAGGGTGTACCCTGCCTCTCGCCCATAGTCAGCTGGGATAGGTTCCAGCTTGCCTGTGACCGTGTACACGATAAGCGGCTACAGATAATGGATGGAAGGAAGCTCATCAGATAGGCAGCATAGTGGTGTTGCCTCACAGCAAGAAGGTTCTGGATTTGAGTCAAGTGGCTAACGAGGGCCTTTCTGTGTGGAATTTGCATGTCCTTTCCGTGTCTGCATGGGTTTCCACCACAGTCCAAAGACATGCAGGTTAGGCTAATTGGTGACTCCAAATTGACCGTAGGTGTGAATGCGAGTGTGAATGGTTGTTTGTCTCTGTGTCAACCCTGTGATGACCTGGCGACTTGTCCAGGGTGTACCCCACCTTTCGCCCGTAGTCAGCTGGGATAGGCTCCAGCTTGCCTGCGACCATGCACAGGATAAGCGGTTACAGATAATGGATGAAGAAAAAAAAAAAAAGGCAAAAGTAAATCAACCATGTGTAAATAATTAAATTGTGTCTGAATCACGCGTAAAAAGAATGAATCACTATTTTTCATATAAAGTCCGTATGGCCTTTCTGTAAAGAGTCTGTTCTATAAAATATTAGATTTTAACGATTGCAAAACTATGCAAGGAAACTTTTCTTTCTTTATCCATTTCTTTGGTGATGAACTCTGAGATTTCAAATATCAATACTTCAATTAGGTTGATATTTCTGAATATACAAATATTTTTCCTAGCTACCTGACCACGTACCTTAATGACACAGATTTAAAACAAACCCCTTTCATTTTAAAGATGTACGTGTATACCATTTTGTGTTATTTTACATTTGTTAGCAAGTACAGCCTTAAAAATAAAGGATTAGCAGGACTATTTTCAATTTTCCAAAAGAACTTTTTAGTCCACTATAACTTTTTTTTTTTTTTTGGTTACCGTAACAGACTGAATAATTATTTGTACTACAAAGATTCCTCTCCATAGTAACATTTATGGTGGATGTATTTTAGTTCTGTGAGATATCCATCAATCAAACTGCTCTTTATGAGTAAAATCAGTCTAAAGAACTTGTCATAGAGGTGGGTGATATATTTTTAGTCTCTTTCTCATATTCATATTCACACACACACACAAAAAATTATATACGAGATTCTTCAGGGCATTTTGACGACACATGACACGTATTATTATGAAACATAAGATTGCTTCACATACAGCCTGCAAAATGATAGTGCTGCATTAAAAAATGATGAATGTCTACATAAATACATTAAAAAAAAATCTAAAAACATACCATTATATACACAAAATAGGTAAGAATAAAAAGGAGGAAAAAAAAAACCTTTTCACAAGTTTCAAGATTATGTATATTTTCTCAGCTTCTTCCATTCATTTTATAATTAGATTTATTTAAAATAAAATAAAAAAAAAATCCACAACTCATCGGTGGATTTGAAATCACTAGAATTAAAGTAATCTTTGAAATTTTTTTTTTTTTTTTTAAACTTTGTACTTTGCTTTGATAACAGCAGTTTGATTGGTGGAACAAATCACAGTCTAGAAATACGCAGACATACATTAATAACATTTATATTACCAGAATTGTTTGTACTTAAGCACACTTCATAAAGTCAGTTTAAGCAGAAATTCAATGATGAGCAAAAACACATTTGATTTTTCATTTCTTTATTAGAATGGAATGACAACAATCGCAAAAATGGCTTCATTTCCACTACGTTTTCACTAAGTAAACACTATTAATCATTCTAACGTGTACATACTTTTAGCTAACATTACCATCTAACGTTTCTTGTGAAGGGGAACTTGCAGTTAAAAGCGCAGTATAAAGCGCGCACTATAAATTGATACTGTACTGCGTTTGGTCACAAAAGTAATCTTGTCAGTACCGTTAACAAATCGATAGTCAGTCAGTCATTTTCATAAGGATGGATTTTGAAAATCAGTTTAGCTCAAGACTGTAGTTTAGTTCACACGGCTTCTTTATGCAAATGGAGAGAAGCACGAACAGGAACGATGAGAAAAACACTCCATAATGCATGCCCTAAAATGCATAAATAATGATAAAATTTTAAAACTAAAAAAGAAGCCATATCAGCAGAAATATATGCAATGTTTCCTAACTTTGCTTTTTTTTTTTTTACACAAGTGTGGAGAAAGTCAGTCAGTCTGAACGGAAATCACTAGTTCTGGTGCACATGAACATCGAAGAAAAAAAAAATAAGTGTGCTGGCTAATAAAATCAGCCATATTACGATATCCAAGATGCTGAATGTTTAAAATCAATACATTACATTACAATCAGTCAGCATCTGAAAAATCACGAGTCCTTCTATTACGATTAATGTCAATATAACACTGTTTATGAGATTCTTTCGAAAGCAAGTAGATTCCATTCAAAACAAGGAATTCAGTTTCCAGTGAGAAGAAGGTGGTGGTATTGAGGCCTCAGCAGGGAATCGAGAATAAATTTTAAGCCGCAATGCAAGCGAAAATTTAATCAGAGCAGTTTTCAAATCTCAAACATTAGAAATAAAAGGAAGGATGAGAAAGTACTTCATATTCTACATTATTATTAAAGAACATTTTCATTATGTTGGCTGTACTTACTGTTCCAGTTGGCCAATGCGTGGTGGTTTGGGAAACCCCACTGGATGTCACTATGGCAGATTGCCATATAGAAGCGGGTAACTGGTACAAGATTAATCAATTCAGTTTGTAATCAGATACCAGCTGTTGAAATGTCCGTTGATGCTCCTGCGCCGCACTTGAACACGTTTTTCTCCTTTTCCACTTGGAGACAATCAGACTTTTAAACCTTACTTGTGATTGAGAAACGAGAAACATTTAAGTTCAGAAAAGCCTATAGTTTTTAGAACTACACATAGTAGAAAACGTTAAAATTTCAGCATGTGAACGGTTTTGCCAATAATTCACTGAAACTAACAACGTATATACTTTTAGCAAGTTTCAAGACTTATAACCAAAACCTGCTGAATGGTAATTTAACCCATCTTTGGTTGGAGAGAGTCTCATCTCAGTGACCATTCATTTACTGATCTTCAGTAACTGCTTCATCTTGGTCAGGTTTGTAGTGGATCTAATGCCTACACCAAGAACACTTGGCATGGACGGGGTGCCAGTCCATCTCCAAAAACCATGCACACACTTGCACAATCACACTTAAGGGCAATTCAATGTAGCCAATTCCCCTACTGGAACTTTTTTTTTTTGGGAGGTGGGAAGAAACTGAAGAACCCAGAGGAACCTCGATGACTAGAACAGCAGAAATGTAAAATGCAAGTATCAAGAAATTTCTATCACATCATTTTCTTTAACCTGAATGGAACGCAAACTACTAATTTAGTTTTACCTTTCTTCCATGTATCCAACATAACTGAGGTAAAATACACCTCAGTAATTCAAACTGTCATGCTTGGAAACCAAATATCTGGATATTATGATAGTTTTTTCTTAACTGTGCAATGAAGAACTGTAAAACAAAATGAAACGTACGAACATCACACACATGGTGCCACTTCATTGGGTACAGCTACCTGCACTTATTGGCTATTCTAACTTGTAGATATACTATATAGGTCACTTTGTACTGATAGTAGTCAGCCCTCCATACCTGCCCATCACTGAAAGGGACCAACATAGAACTATTTGGGTGGTGGATCATTTTCAGCAGTGACCCCAGAGCTCTGACACGAATGTATCAGATATAGCAGTGTCTCTTCCTGCCATGCCATTCTTCACCACATTGGTGAACCAGAAATGCAGCCAACTGCAGTGTTGTGCTCAGAAAAGACATGAGCTTTGCTCTCCAACTGCACACTTACAAGATGAATCAACAAGGTAGCCTTGGGCAGTAAAGTGACCAGTAAGTGTCCAGAGTCTTTAAATCCTCATTACTAAAAGCACCAGGCCTATGGGTAAGGGGTCAGGAGTTTGAATCTTGATGATACCAGAGCCATTCATGGCCGAAAATCAAGGGAGTAAGATTGACCATGCTCTTTGTGCAAGATGGATGGCGTACTACCGATATAAGGAAGGAAGTCATGTGCGTCTGTGAACTTGTGTATGCAGAAGATGGTAGATAGCACTTTCCTGGTGTGCCTGATACAATCTGCAGTACCACACCAGGGGCACTGCTGTATTGAGAATAGACCACCATTTGCTTAACGGTGCTCCTCTTCCATTGGATTGATGGATGGGGTAGTGGGGACGTTGATAAAGTGATGTGGCCTCAAGTGGAAGGCTTACCCGATAAAGTAGCCACTTCATTCACTCCATCTCTTCTGAATTTTGTATTTCATCTTCATCATGAACCATGTGATCTTCCATTAGCAAAGACTGATCAGCACCGATGAGTACGGGATCGTCTTTGGCGTGGAGCTGCTCGTGTCTTTTCAGATGGCTGGCCCTGCTGAAGCTTTTCTCACAGCGTCCGCAGGTGTGCAGCTTCTCTCCGGTGTGGGTGAGCTGATGGAGCTTGAGGCTGCTGGCCACAGTGAAGGTGCGTCCGCATATCATGCATTTGTATGGCCGCTCACCTGTGTGCATGCGCATGTGGATGCTCAGGTGGCCGGCCTGGCTGAACGTCTTTTCACAGAGATCGCAGTGGTACGGGCGCTCACCCGTGTGTACACGCAGGTGTGTTTTGAGGTCGCCTTGACTGTTGAACCTCTTCCCACACTGGCTACAACAATGAGGTTTTTCTCCGCTGTGAATCCGGAGATGGATCCTCAGGTTGCCTGCGCTGGCAAAGGTCTTGGCACAAACACTGCACGAGTATGGTCGTTCGCCCGTGTGTGTCCGGAGGTGCACTTTGAGTTGGTTGTGTTCGGTAAACCGCTTGGCGCAATGTGGGCAAGCGTAGGGTTTCTCACCCGTATGGGTTCGTTTGTGGATCCGGAGCTGGCCCTGATGACCATAACTCTTTCCGCACAGGTTACAGGAGTACGGTCTCTCGCCTGTATGGGTGCGTTGATGGCTCTTCAGAAGGTCAGCTCGGCTAAAACCCTTGCCGCAGTAGCTACAGATGTGAGCTCTTTCTGAGCTATGACTCCTCATGTGTATGTTAAGTGACGCCATGCGACCGAAGCTCTTCTCGCAAAGTGCGCAATGGAAGGTTTTGCTGTCTTTCAGGTCTTTTGATGTTGGCGATCCTGTTGATTGAAAAATTTCTATAAATCCCTTGTCTGGTTCTAAAGCCAATCCATCATCATCAAAACAAACACCAAGTCCAGCGTCGTCAGTTGGATCTTCCATATCTTCCTCAGATATGCTGTGTGCTGACTTCTCGGATTCATGGTGCCCCATATTGCTGACTTCATCTTCACTCATAGTGCTGCTCATGCGCTTCTTGGACACCATGGTTACTTGAACATCATCATCACTGCCTCTGGAGTGATCTGCTGAAGAGCCAGTGTAACATTCTGAGAAGTTCTCCTCAGACCCTTCTACTTTAATGACCTTAGTTGTAAGGTTAACAGGAGATTGAGGTTTTAACAGCCTGCCCTCATCTTCAGTTTCGGGGTCAAGCTTTACGTAAGGTACTGTGGTACTTGGCACTTCGTCGTCTAACTGATGCGTTCCACTGTCGGATGGAAGGGGGCTTGGTTTCAGTAATACAGGCCTAGAGCCTCCAGCTGACGTTCTCCAATCTTCCCTCTGCTTCTGAGAGGCTTTCCCTGGACCCCTATGTCCAGATAAAATTGGATGATGAAGAAAGGCCGAATTTAAGTCCTCATCAAGATCATCATGTGCTGCAAAGCAAAAAAATTGAGTTTGAAACAGTCATGGTATCAGTAGTCTTACAAGCTATTGCTAAAGAACTTGAAAAACCACTTACTTTCATAGGATGAGATTATGGGACAAAGTGAAAATGAACAACCATACGGTAAACTTGTGCCATAGTTTATTAAAAATGAGATTATCTTGTTTATTTGCTCCTAACACTTTCAAATAAAACTATGGGATACCTTAAAGATGCTGACTGCAAAGCTGTCTGACATTTTCAAACGGTTTTATTGTGCATGGCATTTTCCTATGTCTTGCAAGAACAATATCATGTGGACGAGATGTGATCATTTTGATGTCGCTGAGGGTCGCTTTTATGTTTTGGGACTGTTTTCCTCCCTCTTGAGGTAAACAGTATGGCCCTATGGAAACAGCCAAACATGAGGAGCTTTAACTAATTAGCATAACTATGGAACTGTGTCACACCAAGATGGCGACATGCGGGAAAACATCATGACTCTGCATTGACCTCGGAGAGTTTTAAGTTGCAGGGATGTAATTTGTGGTTGATGTTCGCGAACAGATCAGTGAAACAAAAGACAAATATGTCTTTTCTCGGTTCCTCGTGTTCTCGCTTCTTTCTCTGCAAGATCAAAACTTTAGGTGTATAACTCCATACTCGCTACCGTGGAGTCGAGGCCATGCATTCTAAGGTTAAGATAGCTAAGCGCTAGCTAGAATGATTTAGTTATCCGTCCAGAAAAATGACACGTCATTTAACCTTGCTCCATCTTGCAGTTGCACTTAGTAGGCAGGCTTTCCTTTTCTTTTCCGCTGGCAGGAGAGATGAGTCCGCCATGTTTGTTGACACAAACTTGTTTTGGTTAAAAGTAGGTCAAACACGCCCCATGGTGGTCACATGATACTGATGCTCACCTGCTTCGGCGATCTCCGGAAACTCCACCAGCAATAGAAATAGAACATTTTGCCCAGAATTTAACTCTGCAGTCAGAACCTTTAATGACAAGACGATGCAAATGTTTCACTTTACTATTTCAGTGAAAATATTGGGCTCTGGAAAAGTTCACTGTATCATGGTGTTCAAAGACCCGTTTTCCTGTTGGAAACGAATGCATGGAAGTTTTCATACATGGAAGTGCGAACATGCAATCAAATCACAACCTTCAAGATTTGGAAGCTTGTGGCTTGTTAATGCTGAAACTAATGACTTTTTTTTTTTTTTTAAACTATGATCCAGGCTGCCACCTAGTAGCTTGAGTGTACCAAGTACATTGTACAAAGTAAAAACTGACTCAAAGGGATGTACTTTACATTGCAATTTCTTCCCAGCCATCTCTCCCATCACGTGACAGCTACCAACTGGGGAGGGTGAGGGCTAACACATGCTTTCTCTGAGATGTGAAACCAGCCAATTTTTTTTTCTTCCCCAAGCTCCTGCAAAATAGGGCAGAGTAATACACTTGGAAGACGGCACTATCTACCCTCTTCCGCATACACGAGCTCACAGACTCCCATGACTGGCTAGTGATTTTACTCTCTTGGCTCCTGCCCATGAATGTGCACTACAATTTTGACCACTAGGTGCGTTTACGTTACAGACATTTAGCAGACGCTCTTATCCAGAGCGACATACAAACATACCCTGCAGAACAGTTGGGGGTTAGGTGCCTTGCTCAAGGGCATTTCAGTCATTCCTGCTTGTCCAGGGAATTAAACCGGCAACCTTTCGGTCCCAAAGCTACTTCTCTAACCATTAGGCCATGTTTATTTTGGCAAACGCTGGCAAAGGTGGAATTTGAATACATTTCTAAATAGCTGACTATTCGTTTGCATCATTTCCATATGCACTTATATAATCTAAGACTAATAAATAATGCATTGCTTTCTGATTAACCAAAACCATTGATATGGTGAAGTATTCTCTAAGGAGAAGTTTTTTTTTAAAATATTCATGGATGGAGTCTCCAGTGCCGGTGCTTCGTAAGAGCCAGTAAAAGGACTTTCTGGAGTCTGCATGGTTTTTTTTTAAGTTTTATTTATTTTAAGAAACCGAGAAAGACTGTTACAACATGGCGGATATAACTGATTACAAGAAAATTTCAACAACATTACAAATGCTACATATACAGGACGCAAATTGATAAAAAGCATGATCTGTCATTCATACATTTAAAAAATTAAACCATTGACAAATCAGTGTGGAACAGGAACCCATGGCTTAATGGTTAGAGAAGCAGTTTTGGGACCAAAAGGTGGCCGGTTTGATTCCCTGGACCAGCAGGCTGAAGTGCCCTTGAGCAAGGTACCCAACCCCCTACTGCTCCCAAGGCTGCTCTGGATGAGAGCGTTTGAGAAATGCCTGTAATGTAATGCAATGCAATGGTATGGTACGAGAGGAATAATCAGTGTTCTCCATGGGCGCTTTTAAAGTGGCGCACGGCCATGTTATAATTCTGGCCCGCCACCCTTCCCTTAGCCAAAATAAATAAATAAATAAATACGCAACTTCATCAGTATACACCAAATAAATCGTAGAGTATTTGCTTTATTATAATTATCTAACTATTTAACACGCAGAAGACCATTAAACGAATGCATACGGGGCTATCCCTGCGTTACACTACACCGCACCACATTACACTATATTGACACACAGTAACGTTAGAAGCTACAAGCTGCAGCTAGCCAGCAGCTAAATAACTCTGCGGGTGTTTGTAGTGTTATTGTGCAGCGGTTACGCTTGTCTATC
>JAOANJ010000021.1:9186583-9201564 GCA_026413345.1 Ariopsis seemanni
CAAGCGGTTTGTTTGACTTAAATGACGTCACGCGCCGAGTGGTCACGAAAATAGCCGAACAGAAATTCGCCGCGATCCGTGCTAACTTATTTTAATTATTACTTATTAACAATACTTCTTGGGACCAGAAGAAAATTACAGAAGGTTTAACATATAAAGTTTCAAATGTGCATCAAATTAAAACCGTTGCCTATTCGTTTTAAAACGTCTTATGGTGAGAAATACGACCAGGTCTGTTTTTCTTTTGAAGATGACAGCTGAAGGTATGGTTTAGCCAATGAGAAGCTTGTATTGGGCAGCCAATCAGAAGTCTGTGTTCAAACAAAGAAAAGTCCTGTGACAATGATTTTAATAGGAGCTGCCATTTTGTTTCAGGGCGGTTCTTGGGTTGGTCTGTCAGAGCAGGAAAGAAAAAAAAAAAGCTTTACAAAAAAGGGTAAGACTAAGTTTAGAGGTCAGTGTATATCCTGGGTATCGCCCAGTGCTCGTGCTACTCTATACAATAAAGGTGCATCAAGGCAACTTCTTTTGCATCAGCAAGTTTATTTTTGGCTACTTTTGAGGTTCAGATTTTCATGACAGTGCTGCCATTGGATTTGCAGGTATTACCATCACAGCTCTGGCGGCTTTATTTGCATATTCACTCCACCCAAGTTTATGGGACGGATCACCTCCAGAAATCTGCCAGAACGGCTACGGTAGCGCCACGGTTCTCATGGATCAACCAGCTGTGTGTGACTGAGTCATAACGGTTAAGTCAGTGCATTAGACTTTAAATGAATTTATTTTTACTCCTTAACCCCACCCCCCAATCCCCACCCATGTTCATGAAGCTCCACCCCTAGGATTTACAATGGCCTGTAGAGTAGAAGGTCTAGAACATGACTGACCGGTGGCTCAAACACAAACAAGGATATTTATACTTTATCCATCATGTCTTACATATCCTGGGGGTTACTCGTATAAATAGGACATTTAAAAAAAAAAAAAAAGACGAATGCACCTTTAAGAGCTTGACAGAGCCGATACTGCAGAGTGATCTCTCACCAATGAACTTCCGAGCAGCGATACCACATACTGTACACGTCTTCACAAATCCATTTTTAATGCTGCAAACTATTTAAAATTTTTTTTTTGGTGAAAAATCTTCCCTCGGCTCAAAGTTCCTGCGACCCTGTAAACACTCCAGGGACCAAATTCAGGCGTTCCCAAAAGCCGGTTTGGGTTTTTTTCACCTGCTATTCGTCACACAAAGCTACAAACCTACCGACAATATCGCAAGCTTTTCTTATGACGACAAAACAAGCGATATTACATATGAATAAATTCCAAAGAGACTGTATATTCAGCACATTCACCGACACTCTTTCATCATAATTAAACTGTTGTGTTCATTATTTATATTAATGTAAACATTCCCCATGAGCCAGCACTGAGTTTTAGCTATAAATCATCTGATACACAAAGGAAAGCATCCTCACAGACCGGCATGGAGCGTACAGTCAGCACCAGAATTACTGGCAAAGAAAGAACGAAAAGACAGACAGACAGAACGAAAGAAAGAACGAAAAGACAGACAGAACGAAAGAACGAAAGAAAGAACGAAAAGACAGACAGACAGACAGAACGAAAGAAAGAACGAAAAGACAGACAGAACGAAAGAACGAAAGAAAGAACAAAAAGACAGACAGACAGAACGAAAGAACGAAAGAAAGAACGAAAAGACAGACAGACAGACAGAAAGAAAGAACAGACAGATAGCAGCAGAATAACTGGCACCGTTATTTAGAAAGAAAGAAAAAGATTAAAAACTCGACATGGCGATATCATTTGGCACTCAGACTCAAATCTGCTGGACTAGAAGTTAAAAAATAGGAAAAAAAAAAAAAAACCTCGATTAAAATATAAATCTACATCCTAAGAAGCATATGACTATGACTGTCATTCTTATTATGAATAGAAAAAAAAAATTACACAACATAACCACTAATTGGTAGTTTGGCACTTAACATCATACTGTACTGTAAAGTTTCATGTAAACTGAACTCTTAATCACCTGACTGAATCCATCAGACGCCGTCGACCCTAAAACACTCGTTCAACTGCATCACGCAATAAAAACAATGAATACCGTGTGTATTATTGTCTTATTTAGTGTGCCACTCGGGGACAGGGAGGTGCCTGTAAAGTTTGGCAGGGTTCTGACCTTCAGTGGCAAAGCTAAGGATTTTTAAATCCCCACACACGAGTGGCTCGAGCCAGGGCTTGTGTTAAAGTTTTCGGTGAGCAGCACTCATACAGGGGTTTTAGGGGCGAAGAACAGCCCGAGGCAGGGATGTAGTGGGCCGTGCCTGGGCTGGTTCGAAAGGTCTCGGGGAAAGAGAGGTGCCTATAAAGTTTGGCAGGGTTCTGACCTTCAGTGGCAAAGTTAAGAATTTTTAAATCCCTGTGCACGTAAGCGGCTTGAGCCAGGGCTTGTGTTAAAGTTTTCGGTGATCAGCGGTTTCGGGGGTGAATAACGGCCCGAGGCAGGGTCATAGCGGGCCGTGCCTGGGCTGGTTCGAAAGGTCTCGGGGGAAAGAGAGGTGCCTGTAAAGTTTGGCGGGACGAGGACCATTGGTGGGCCGAGTTATGAATTTTTAAAATGCGCGCCCGCGGGCTCCCCCGTTTCACAGGCCGGGTTACGACATAATGTATTAGCCCAGTGTAAAATTTGGAAGAAAATTAGAAGTCGATTAGACCCATATCTTTACAAGTTTTCATGGGCCACCCAGGCCGGTGCTTTTGAAATGCAGACAGACAAACGCGAAAATTACCAGTAAATGTCCGCCGGTCCGGCCTTATTTCCCACACTGCGTAATGAAGGCTGCTGGGTTTTGGGGCAAAATGAAGAAGTGAGTGTGACAGTTAAAGTGTCCAGAAGAACTGGGGCTGGTTCTGGAAGATGCTCAGTAAAACCTACAGCTCATTTCCACATAAAACTGCACTCACTGGACCTCGGACTAATTTTTTTTTTTTTAAGCAAAGGGTCGTCTCACACCAAACATTGACTTTCTTTCATTTATTATGGCTTACTGCTTACCCTTTATAGCATTTTTAACATTGAAACATTTCATTTCATTATTTTTTTTAAGCCATTTTAAGGTCAACAGCATTTCTTTGCCTAAGACTTTTACACAGCACTGTATATTACAGATATAATATAAAGATAACTGAAACTTTCATATGCATTCTTATGAATTGTATAGTAATGGGCTGGACGGGACTACAGTTTAATGATTCACTTCCAAACGATCTGTTTAGACCTAATTTAGATCTAATTCAGACCACCCATGCTCCCAGAATGAGCTCATACTTGATCCATATAATCCTCTGATTTTTCAGGACGTCTAAAAGTCTTCCTTAGCTATTGTTTGTTAATTTATCAAAGCGTCTATGTATATAAACTTGTCCAAACGTTGCTGCAACGTTATTTGAGTTCTACAGATCTTAACACTAACGTTCCTATAGCATTTTGTCTAGCTGGGAATATTTTGTAAGTAATAATAATGGTAAGAATAACGTCATCAAACAAACCATTATTATACCTTGCAGGAATGTTATTTTAGGAATGTTTGTTGAACGTTGTAATAACGTTCTCTGTTTTCATTTAATTTATTTATTAAATTAATCTAATTAATCTTAATTTAGTTTAGTCTAATTAATCTTTAATTAAATTAAATGAATCTAATTAATGAAATTAGAATTTCATGTAATTTATGTATTAAATGACTAAATAAGTTGTGAATTGTCTTTCACAGACATAACATTCATAGTATAATGCTTGTAAATATTACATAGCATTTCTAAACATTTTGACAACATTGCTGCAACATTTCAAGTTCTATGAACATTAACACTAATACTCCCATAATGTTAGGGTGGGTTTTTTTTTTGTCCAAATGGGAATATCGTGTATATAATATAAAAGCAATAATAACATCGTAAAAGGAATCACTGTTTAAGCCAGAACCTTACAGTAACGTTATATTTGGGGATGTAAGAACATTGATAGAACGTTCTGAAAACATTGTAATAATGTTCTGTGTATTTTTTTTTTTGTATGAAATGCCTAAATAAGGAGCAAATTGCCTTAAATTGAATTTACATGGACTTTGATTTTAGGCTGCAAACATTCTTAAATGGTGTCTGTTTTTTGGTCTTTTATAAAATTTAAGTACATCTGAGTCAAATTGAATTTTACACACCCTAGATAATACAATACACAGTGTGAGAAATGAGCATTAACATGCTTATGTATCTTTATATATCTTCTCATGATTTGTATGTTGAAAATATACATTTTAACCAAACGTGGCTAAGTAACAGCAAATACTCTTATTGGTTAAAGCCACTCTGAAGGTAAGGCCATAGGATGTGAATTATTTTGAGAATTTTATTATATTTGGTATGTCATAACTACAAATTTGAAGAATGAATTTCAATTTAAGCGATAAAAGTAACACAGGCCCTGGTTTCAAATCACAGCTGGGCCAGGCGGCACTTTAAGTTAAGTGCATCCACACGGTGAAAAAGACACTTCAGATTTATTCGCGCTTGTAAATCGATTTGCCTGATTTATTAAATAGTGTCGTTTAATTTGAAGGAATCATCAACTACGTAGCTGCTTTTGCACTCTCTCTCTCAGCTGTGAGGTTTCCCTGGCACTTATGGATGCCTGTTTGTCCTTCTTCCGCCTTAGCACATCATTCACTTGGCGGTTAAGAGCACCGTGTAAACCATTAATCCCGTGACCAGGTGGAGGGCTGGGAGGGTAAAAATCCCTCCGCTCACTGGTGCGTACACCTAGCCTCCTCCGGCGTCCTTTCTCAAGTGCCCCCCCCTCCCGTTTCACCACCGCCACCACTCTGCTCTGCCCTCTTGGCGTCCCTCATTTCCCTCCTCTTCCTTCTTTAGCCCTTCACGCTCTTGCTGTTGCTTTTCCTTTTTTCTTTTCTTTAAACATTCCAATATCTAATTGGTAATTATGTCAGTTGGATTGATTCCCCCCGTGCTTAGCCTCCCTAACTCCTCCCCCCCCACCACCACCGAGGCTTGGGGAGTAATTGTGTATGAATGTTTCCTCTCAGCAAGCCCACCAGAAAAATAATAAATCAGACCCTCTCATTTCGCGCTTCGGAGAACAGACTTAAAATAAAAAAAAAAAAAAAACAGACTGGGTCGCTGCGCTGCGCTGCACCACACCACACAGACTTCCTAACAGACCAGACTCTCTGAGTCCCCTTTTGTCTTTTCTTTAACTTCCATAAACACTTATACACACACGTGTACATGTGTACGTAAATATGCCGGATATTTGTTTAGCCCTTCCTGGATGCCACCCATCACTATTTCACTTTTCCCTTTGTGTGGCCTCATAGTTCCCATGGCAATGTGTGGGCTGGGTGGCATCAAGGGGGGGTGGAGGAAGATACAGGCATCAGGGTCCACCCTCTGGCGCGATGCAGTTCACCAATGCGACCAGGGTACTCATTAACCCACCTCTCCTTCCTGTTAAGCATTCTCTTCCTCACTCAATGTCCCTTGCTTTTCTTTATCTTTATCTTTCTTTTCCTCTCTTTCCTTGAGCCAAGTTCATCTAATACCACATCATCCTCTAGCTGTATTCTAATTTTATAAACTCACACGCATTTATGTAGTTTAAAAATCGCCTCACAATCCAAAATCCAGGACAATTATTAATTTGTGAAGTGGCAAATTACTATAAAGTGTGTGCTGTAGTGTGTGCAGCATCAGTACCCTACCTGTTACCATTCCCGTGATAGCCGAGGACGAGTAACCTGTCTGTCCGGCTGATGGGATGTGTGGAGGATATCCAGGGAGGGTGGAACTCACCATGTCTCGCCCTGTGTGTGTAAAAAAGAAAAAGAAATGCTTATATGAGTATTATACACTCTGTGTGGTTGTGTTAGCATCCTGAAGATGGATTACGTTTCAAAGAAATGTTGCTGACGGGGATACAGTGTCAGAGCAATGCATAAATTAGTGTGAAGTAAAGCAAAATAAGATGTGCATGCCAATGCCCTTAACAAAAACACATCAATATACAGCTATATTTTTGGCCCATTGGATTATTTGCTGTGAGCAAATGTTGCATTTTGGACTTTTGTGGACCATAGCACAACACAACAAATGGTCATAAAAAAATACACAAAATGGTATGAAGGTGTGAAAATGGGGCTGATTTCTTTCTAGCCCAGACTATAGATTCATGCAACATATCAGTGATAGTCTTGTCAGGTGATTACACTGAGATATAAAATGCTCCCTAGATTTGATCTCCATTTGGGCTGACATATCTGGAACATAAGAAGGTGCAGATGAAATACAGTTGGGGATGTAATGAACATTGATTATTTACTCTACTGGCCATTTTTGTGATGTAATCCAGTAATATTACAGTAGATTTTCATGACTGTCGGGGAAGCTGTGGCCTAATGGTTAGCTTTGGGACCAAAAGGCCACTATTTGATTCCTTAGACCAAAAGGTCACTGGTTTGATTCCCTGGACCAGCAGGAATGGCTGAAGCTCCCTTGAGCAAGGTACCTAACCCCCAACTGCTCCCCAGACTGCTCTGGGTATGTTGTAAGTCACTCTGGATAAGAGCGTCTGCAAAATGTCATTAACGTAATGCTTCTAAGGGTACTGATAACTAGCTAGTGGGAGTAAAATGATATCTAAATATGGTTTAAAAAGGATATCTGATTCTTTTTTTTTTTTTTTACCTGTGATAAGAGACTGGCTGCTGAACTGGCTGTACACTGGTGCATGATGGGGAAATGAGTTGAAGGTATGAGAGAAATGCATGGAACTGCTGCCACTGTTACCCATGGACACTGGCGATGGAGCCGAAATGGCGCCCATTTCCAAAAACGCCGAGTTGGCAATAATGTTGGGCGAGGGGCTTGAGTTGGCCCCGTCTGGTGACAGTTCCTGTTTCAGGCAGATGGGAAGGGGCTGTAGGGCATCTGAGGTGGAGCCGTGCATGTGATGGACAGGCGAGAGAATGAAATAATGGTGTTAACTTAACATGAAAGTGAAGTGGCAATGGGTTTTCCAAGTAACAAATAAAACTGTGATTCAAGCAAATGAAATAATGGAGAGCTTTGATTGGCATATGATGTGATACGCAAACCTCTGCACCTGCTTTTATGGGTCACTGTAATTAGCTCATTTTTATTTCATAATGCATGAATGAGCATGAGAGGGTAAAGCCACCCACTTAGCACAGTGACCGGCTTATTCATGCATAAGATTATTATGACAGGTATTGTGTTGAGAAATAATTGGGTTGGTTTTAGAGTGTTTTTTTTTTTTAATCTGGCCAATCATCACCTGTCACAACTGTGTAGCCTTGGTGTGTTGCTAGGTTTCGACCAATGGCGGCGCTGGATGTTGCGAGGCTGCTCTTGCCTTCCTCTAGACTTCCATTGAGGAGAGAGAGAGGATACAGAGACTGGTAGGGGAAAAAAAACAGGCACGAAATAAAATAAATGTTGAGAATTTAGTCATGTATATACAGTATCTCAGGATATTTCATATATCATATGTCACAATGTATAGTAAAAGTCCTCTTCTGTGCCATATGTACCTGCTCAGACTTGCCAGCGGCGGTAGAACCGAACGTGTCGGAGGTATAGTGGTGCCTCTCAAAGCCACAGTCCAGGTGCTGCGATGAGAAATGTTCAGGCCTCAGCTGCTTCCTCGGTCCACCACCACTGCCCTGAGAGTCCACGCTGTGCCGACAGCTCTCCTGGTCACCTAGGAGAAGATACAAACCATTGTACGCCAATAGGTCAATGAGTAATTGTTTGTTGTCACTGGAGTTGGTTGGTAACAGTTACAGTGCGTTAAGTTGCATGATTACCTTTGAACAAAAACACTGAACAAAAAATTAATCAAACTGTAATTAAAGATGAACGGCGTTCATCTTATCTGAGTAGAAAACATGCAAATAGAGGCACCAAACTGTGGCTTAATTCGCTTGAGACTGGGATGGTTCCTTCAAGGATACGTCTTTTGGATCTTTTTTGCCTTTAGAGCTTATTTCAAAGTACGTAATTAGATGTTAGGGCTCATGGTTAAAGTGAAATGGAGTGCTGCATTCACACTATCATTGGTAGATTGTGAGTTCAAATCCCAATGATGCCACAACCATTCATGGCCAGAGTCTAGAGAGAAAAAATTGGTCACGATGCAAGCCAATCATGGGTGTCTGTTTAGCTCATGGATGTAGAGGAGGGTGAATAGTGCTTTCCTCTGAGTGTGTTATCCTGCCCTGTGCATTTTTCTTTCACAGCAGGTAAAAAAAAAAAAAAAAAAAAACATGTGGGTTTCACATATCTTGGCAGAAGTATATTTTAGCCATCACCCTCACTGGTTGGTAGCTGTCATATGATGGGAAGAGCTGGCTAGTGGGCTGGAAAGTGGTGGCCAAGTTAAGGAGAAAAAAAAAGCAGAAAATGTCCAAAAAAGAAAATATTCCATATTATTATTATACATATAGGACACTTTTTTGATGGAATAAAAACCTGTTTTATTCCCTTCTAGCAGGTTTCATTCATGTAGTTTGATAGCATGCAATATTGTTAGCATATCGCTTATCCTACATGTATTACATCACTCTACGTCTACCCAATGGAGAATGAGCGTTGAATATGGTTTCCAATATTGCATGGTTGTCAAGATAACATGACATCATATGTCGGAGTCATAAAACTTCTGCGCGAGCGAGCGACTGTGACAACAAACATAGCCACCAGGTTTGCTTGGTTAAATATGGAAGATTTTGAGAAAATTTTGAAAGAGAAAGACGCGTTGAACACCTGAAAGGAATGTATAATAATAATAATAATAATTATCTTGGCTGGCTCTTTGTTGTGGTATATCAGACATATTCCATTCAGCTACTCGTCTTTGACTTGTTTAATATCACGCTAGCTGAATGGAATATATCTGATATACCATGAAAAAAAGCCAGCCAAACTTATTTAAAAATTTTGTTCCTCGATAAGGACAGAAAATGTTTACCTTGGGGGGGAAAAATGCTTTATTTTTTAATCTATTTCTATTTATAAAGCTACAGCTGTATATACAGTAAGTTTTAAAAGAAGTCTCACGATCCAAACCACTTTTTCACAATTTATATTTTTTGATATATAAAATTTACATTAATATCTGAACATATATTAAGGGCTGTATGATTAACACACTTAATTTAACACAATATATTTTTTTTTTTTGCACAGTGAATACAAAATGTGTAATGAACCAAGAGAAGAGGTAGATTTTTAAAGTGCAGATTAAATCCTTCAGTGATTTATACAGTATCAGAGATTTGTAGTATATATGCCGTACCAGTCGAAAGTTTATACACCCCTACTCATTCACAGGTTTTTCTGTATTACCGTTTTCTACACTGCAGAATAATACTGAAGGCACCAAAACTCTGAAACAACACACACATGGAACACACACGGAGCTATATGACAGACAAAAAGTGTTTTAACATTAAATGTAACTAATTTGTTTTAACACCTGAACACTAAAGTTAACTAATTTTCTTTTGCTAAACAGTCATATTAAAAGCTTATAATTAAAAAGCCTCAGCATGTACAAAAACATGTCCTCTTAAGAATAACAAGCAAAAGTACAGGGATGGGTTTCGCCAAAAGCATCGCAGCCCAAAGATCATTGTTAAATAGTAGAGCGAGTTAAGATGCTCTTAGCGTTAAGAGGCTTTTGGGAAACCCAGCCCAGATTAGTGCTTTTTTCAGCCGTGTAGACTGGTGTTATTATGAATGCTGAGTCATTATGAGTTGAGGTTTCTAGATTACATATTTCTGTTTACATACTACAGCAGCAGATGCACGGCTGATGCAGCACTTTTGGGCGAAACATCCAGTTTCTCTGAAAGCTTTGTTTATTATGCTTGGATTTTTACTAGATCTTCTGTTATTTCTGAAATAAAATGCAGCTACTTCCTGGATTCATCTTCAAATAATATCACGAGTTTCTCTTTATTTGCTTTCATTTAATCCTGAGAGGCAGCAGTTAACTATTATCCAAAGTGGACTGTGCGTAGCATGTGCTTACTGTCGTCATGACTCCTCTTGCCTTCTGAGCTGGCCTGTGGAATACCCAGCAGGCCGCTAATGGAGTAGGTGGAACCCAGAGAGTCGGATTGAGGCGACTCGGGAGGGGTTACCGCCGAACTTGGAACTGAGAAAACATACAATAATCATGATTAAATATGAAAAGCTGGAAATAATTAACGAGATGTTAAAGGCTGGGAGGTTTCGAGTTGAGTGTGGAATTAATGCCACCTACTTAGTGTGTGACCTGGGCTGAGGCTTTTGCTCTCCAAGGGAACATTAAATGGCTGTTGCACCTTGGTCCGGATGATCCTGAAACATATTGGAGGCAATGATGTGAATGAAATATATTAATATTAAATGATATCATAGCCAAATATGAATTCTTGTCTTTGTTTTAAAGTTTTTGTGCATTTTTTTCTCCATGTGTTACCTGTTTATGGAACTAACGCTGGGCACCGTGTCACTGTCACACACTCCCTCAGCCAGGAGCCTGTCTCTGATCTCCCAGGCGAACATGGTGGGATTCTGTCGCTTGTACTCTGCAATCTTATCCACCACTTTCGGGGTGGCCACTTTTGGCTTGGAGCCACCAATCACTCCAGGTTTTATGCTTCCTGTCTCGTAGTATCTGAGATGAGCAAAGTTGGTCAAATTAAATATATAGTAATAAGACATTTCTGTTGAAAGCTATGAACTTTCATACAATGATATGAATGTTAATAACAGACAGCACCCCTATTATCAACACCTACAATAGACTTTTTAATTTACTCCTAGCTGTATAAATAAAATATCCTGACTTCTTGTTTTTTTTTTTGTATACCCCATGCCTTATATTGACCTTGAGACTTTCTCAAAGACACTCTGAACTAAATTTCTGGCCTCTCACCTGCCCAGGATCTTGCTGACGCAGCCATGGCTGACCCGCAGCTGACGGGAGATGTCGCAGGGCCGAACGCCCTGGTGAGCCATGTCCACAATGCGCTGCCGGATGACCTCTGGAAGCGGGCGTCCATTTACAAACATGCCGCCTAGTTGATTAAGACCCCCATGCCCTGGGGGAGAGAGGGGGATGAATATACATAAATGTCATGGTACCTGTACTGGACCTGATTCCACTCTGGAAGACACTCTGGAATCTGGTCAGTCAGAATGAAAGTACATCTGGTACGTGACATAAGCACAGACTTGAGAGTCATTTCTGTGAATAATGAACATGTTAATTTATTTCAATTCTCTTAAAGGACACTCCAATATGATTTCTGTTTTGTGACGTCAGTAACTCTGAAAATCAAATCAGTGCTTATTTTTTGATTCATGAACTCTTATGCATATCAAAGAGTACACTGAAACTTGTGGAGAATAACTTGAATATGTTTCACATGAATGAAAATGGGCAAAAAAAAAATTTTTACACATAGCATCTAAAAGTATTAGCTTTCATGTATATACTAGTAAGTCTGTATTACCGGGTGGGAAGAAAAAACACGAATGGCTCATCCATTACACAGTGTGTGTCCACTTTACATGGACACGACTCAGGAAAGAGCAAACAAGGACACATTTTCTTTTCAAAGCAGTGATTAAAAAGCCAAAAGTAATCACATATGCCAATTAATTAGGCTATACAGTATGAATTCTGTCACAACATGGAGCTTATTTTAAAATAAATAAAAATGTACATGAGCAAAATCTTATGAAATGTTATGAATAAGATCGGCGTTAGCAGTTGGAGCTTTTCTTATGACTTAATTTGTGTCAAATTTATGAATTCACTCTTATTGTTTGTACCAGTATAGCGGTATTGGACATGTGTGAAAAAACAAACAAACAAACAAACAAACCCCACAAAAACAACAACAACAATAACAACAACAAAAAAACGCACATCATTGCAACTTTTTTCGAAGAACTAATAAGCTTTTTTTTTCTTTTGGTCAATTTACCTAATAACGGTACCAAATAATATTACAAATATAGGCTACTTTCTATCATTTTGAAATATAATAATAATAATACTGACACATATGGATGTATTCCATTTCTGTACACATTATTATTATTATTATTATCAACAACAACAACAACAATAATAATAATAATAATAATAATAATAATAATAATAATAAATGTGCACAGAAATGGAGTACATTCGTATGTCACAGTTTTATTATTATTGTTGCTGTTGTAAACAAAGCTAATGAATACCCAGTTTAATACAAGATCATGTATAATATGAGCAAATAACACAACTAATTAATAGCTCATAACTAAGTTAAGCTCTAGGTCTATTTCAGAGAGAGAGAGAGAGAGAGAGAGAGAGAGCTAGAGAGAGGGGGAGGAGGAGGAGGCATGGTCTCAGCCCTATTTAAACGCTTGATCTTCACCAACACTGATTCTGTCTTGTTCCTCTGTCAGAGCAAGCCACGGGCCGGCGCACGTCCACGGATTAAACTCGGAATTCTGTGGAATACTCAAAACAAGCCTGAAATTTTCCTGGATTTCTTTTCCGTCACAGCTTCTCTTCGTGTTCTATCCGAGTTGGAAACTATGAAGCTGTGTGTGGTGGCCGTTTTCACCCATGCACTCGGTAAGTAATTCCAGGCTTCATTCAGCCTTCTGTGATTCCATGGAAAGCAGCTTCACGCCTTTTACCTTGTCTATACGTGATGTACTGCACGTGAAATGAAAGTGATAGCCGTTTTTCAGTAAAGTTTCCATTAATACTGAATTCCTGGAGCAGGACATTTCATTTTTCTCGTACGAAGCGTTTCAGCATGTCGAAGAATCTTTTCTTGGAGGGCAACACTGCGGTTCAGTTGGTCGCCGGCCCATTTAAGAATAATCTTTATGTAATGTAATGTGATATATTTATTTTTGACCTGTGTGTTCATGCATTAGATCAGTGTCTGTGCATGTGAGTTTTGCAAATCTGCCCAAGCACCCTCTAGGGGTGTCGAGTGTGGGACCTATTTTAGGGAAAGAATAGGTTGTTTTCATATTAGCTACTAGACAAGTTGGACAAATTCCTTTTAATAGCTTAATGGGGGGAACTGTACACTGCTGTCATGGTTGCAAAGCTCAGAAATATTGGCACCTGCTCTAACTTCCATATCCAGATCCAGGAGCTAGTCCTGAGTCTGAGGAAGTGACCGATTAACCTGAAATAAACTTGTCTTTATTATGTTTTTTTTTAGTTATTTTCTCTCTGGCAAGTGGTGCATCTATAGAGAGGTATGAGTCAGAGAAGCCTGCACAAACGACTGCGATTCACCTGTTGCGCACATCCGAGGCTCTGAACGACAGAAAGCCTGCTGATGACAGCAAGCACAAGCACCAAGAAGAAGAAGAAGAGGAGGAATATTACTACGATGATGAACAATACGACGATGAGCTGTCTGGGGATTTCGAGATGCCTCGAGGTAATTCAGAAGTGGCTGTGATGTAAAAAATAAAAAATAAAAATAAAATACTCACTATAAATGAATTACACAAGTTTTGCTTTGAATCTTTTTGAATTCTGTGCCTGTTATTATTGCGAATATTTTTCAAATGAGAAGAAAATATGGTGGTAAATTTGTGCTCTTGTTGTTGTGCTTCTACAGTCGCATTTTCAAGCAAACCTAAAGACCCAACCACCGTGCTGAACGCAGAGAGGCATGAAGGTGATGGGACCGAGAGGAGAGTTAAAGGAGAAAGGAAAAGAAAGGGAAAGGGGAAAGGGAAGAAAAGGAATCCTTGCTTGAAGAAATATAAGGATTATTGCATCCATGGAACGTGCCAGTATCTGAGAAAGATCGGCCAGTCGTGCATGTAAGCCTCATCGCTAATCATTCCACCAATCTGCTTTTTATGTTCTGTTTTTGTGCAAACTCTGCAGTTTAATAAAATGATCTTTTTTTCTTTGCAGATGCAATCCAAATTACTCAGGAGCGAGGTGTCAGTTTTTCTCCTTATCTGTAGGAACACCTAAAGAAGGCTACAGTCGGACAACAGCCCTCGCTGTCGTGGCTGTGGTTCTTTCAACACTCTGTCTAACCATCATCGGCCTCCTCCTAGCTCTCAGGTTAGTTATTGACCCACCTACCGTCATATCGGCGATTTAAATGCAGTATTTGTTGCATAAAATGTCTCTTATGATTGACAGGTTTCACAAACGAGGCACGTATGATGTAGAAAACGAGGAGAAGGTTAAGCTTGGCACGTCTACACACCGCTAAATAACAGGAGCTCACAGTAAGTCATCACACACACACCATCCAAAAAATGTGTGCACAATATCCCCGGACTATATGAGGTCATCGTTAGGTGGCGTTTTTAGTTCCATATGTGACATTTGATCTCTGGGATGTCTGTTTTATTTCAGGGTGACTGTGAAGTCTGTGAAATTCTACCTCAAAATAAAATAGACAAGATGAAGGCCGAGAGAGAGAGAGAGAGAGAGAGAGTTACAGATGTTGTCTGAGTCATGACGCCACAAGCGTTCCAGTTTAAATCACTGGGATCGAGACTCATCAGGATGTTCAGCAAGGTATAACCAGAGCTCGGTGCTTGGCCCTGTGGAGCTGCAGTGTGAGTGTGAAGAAGAAGGACTGAGACACGAGGCATGTTTCGGACGTAAATATCTGCGTCTACTGTGGGTTTGGACATTGACTGATAAAGAGACATGGCCCTGAAATGACCTGTTTTTACCTGTAAAAAAAAATGTCTATTTATGTACATTTGTTTTTGAGACCCTAGTGTTAATTTATTTATTTAAATATTTATTTGTACCAAACTTTAGAGGCTCTGATTTTACTTGTCCATGTGTTTTGAAAATGTGT
>JAOANJ010000021.1:9319713-9331598 GCA_026413345.1 Ariopsis seemanni
GCCGGCCACGGGGCTCGAACCCGGACCTTCTTGCTGTGAGGCGACAGCGCTAACCACTACACCACCATGCCGCCCATATTGCATGCTATCAAATCAAATGAATGAAACCCGCTAGAAAGGAATAGAACATGTTTTTATTCCATCAAAAAAGTATCTGGTATGAATAATAATTATTTATATGCAATCCTTACTGTAATTTGCTGCCATTACATCTGATCTGATCCTTCTACAGTACATCAGACTGATTGTCGCTCCTTCAGATCTGATTCTCATGGTTTGTAAATTTGGCTCTACGTAGCTTCTTTATGATTTAGAGATAACGGCGAATATTTCCCCATGAATTTTCAATACACTAAATTCACATGGCAATTCAGTAAGCTTTTAATAATCACTCCTATTTCAGTGATTTGTCAATTTTACTAAGTTTATTTAAAAAGAAAAAAGACACTACATTCACCCACGATTCATTTCAGAGCTCTTATATTTGGCATAATAATTTAAGCTTTACTGGGATATATCTGATATACCATGGAAAAAAAAAAACCCAGCCAATATTATTATTATTATTCTACACATTCCTTTCGGGTGTTCAATATATCTTTTTCTTTCAGAATTCTCTCAAAATCTTCCATATTTATTGAAGCAAACCTAGTGGGCATGTTTGTTTCCAAATTGTCACCATTGTTTGTTTGTTTGTTTTATTTTATTTTTTGTTTCACCCAAGTATGTTTCAGGCTTCTCTAGTTTCTAACTTTCAGCTTTGTAACACCTGATTCCACCTAGTTAATCATTGAAGAGAATTGACAGTCAGTCCTGAGAATGTGATTGGACAACTGAAATAGCCCCGCCTTAATCCTTTACCTTAAATGCTATGAATGAGTGACGTAGTTATGTGTTTATGCTACTGCTGCAAAATTATTTTGTGGCTTGAAGATGATTTTAACGCAGGGTTTTCTAGTGGTGCTTTTTGCGGCTTCTACTTTGGGGCAGAAAGGTAAAAAAAAAAAAAAAAAAAAGCTGCAGTTATCAGAATTACTTTTGTTTACAAAGGGATGGTGGAAAACTGATAAACTTATTTTTTATAAGTAAACTTGGGGAGCCCAAAAATTAACTGTAAAGTAGGCTGCTGGGTTTGTGTTAAATCTATCAACTTTATTCACTTCTAATTGAGTATGACTTGGTAGGTTTTGTTTTTCATAAAACAACTTTACTGCGTTTGATACTTGTTCTTAACTTTTTTTCTTTTAATCAAATCTAGTGATTGACTGTACAGATAATACGGTCACTGTTCGATGGAGGCCTGCATTAAACTGGGACCAAAAGCTGGACCTTGCTAAAGCTTATTTGGGAAGTTGCCCACCCTCCAGTATCTCTATGCAAGATAATACACTGCTGTTCTCCGTCTGGCTTCATGACTGTGGTTTTAGGAGACTGGTAATATGCTTTTTCTGACTGTGTATCTGAAGTTTTTCAGATACCTAGGTCCCTTGAAGCGTATATCTAATAATGAATTAGAGCAGCTGGACTTGTATCAACATCAGCCCAAGTCAATCTGGATCTCTGAAAATCTGAACTGTAATGCATGTTGGCAATCATGAACTAAGAATGGTGTCCATCCATGAAAGGCTGGCTTAAACTAGTTGAGGATTAGTTCCTAGCATTGTTTGTGCTTCCAATAACTAAAGGCATGATCTACCTTTTAATGACTTGCATGGCGGCATCTGAGAATCATTCTGTAACAGTTGAGTTGACCTCTTGGTCTAGTGTTTCACTCTGGTTCATCGTTTCCTATATTGCCCAAAATATTTACTGTAATGAGGTATTGCCCTTGCTTCCTCTGTACATGCAGTAATGTAACAATCACTTTAGTCCTTTAAATTGGCACCAGAATCCATAAGGCCTTTTCCTCTGGGTGTTCTGGCTTCCTCCCACAGTCCAAAGGCATGTGGATTAGGTCAACTGGCTATTCTAAATTGCCTGTAGATGTAAAATCTATCATGGATTAACCATGACCTGCCTAGGGTGTTTTTAAACCCAACCCACCCCCGTCTCTTGCTCAAAGTCAACTTGGATTGGTTCCAGCTTCCCCCATGACCCTGATGAATAAGTGGTCTAGATAATGGCTAGATGGATCAGCAAACATTGGCACTGCTTCAATATAAGCATGTCAGGGTGGTGTCCCCTTGTAATGAGCCATAAATGCTTGTATGATTTGCCTGATTGTAACTGGTCTCTTCCAGGTGAGTAAAGACAAAGTGACCTACACCAATGTGCTCACTTATAGCCTGGATGCTGGACGCCCTCCCATTGCTGAGCCAGTGAAGTGTGTTTATGATCTGTAAGTGGTTCATCTTGAAGAGTTTCACTCTTTGTATGAAGGTTGGTGGATGTGTTGGCTGATCATTTTACCAGAACATTCTTGAACAGGGCTAGCTATCGCAATGATCTGGATAACATGAAAAATGACCTCGTCTTCACTCTGGAGTTGATGAACAGTAAGTGAATCTTCAATGCTTAGCTGTACATCTCGCAACATTTGCTGGAATTATAAGGGAATGTGAACTTGCTGGATTTTTCTATGAATTTGTCAAATGTCATGGCCATGACCTCACTAGACACTTATTCATAGATCCTGGCAAGGAATATGCTATACATAAATGTGTTGTTGAAATGTTCCATATCCTCCAAGCTAGCTGCTAGTAAACATGATTTCCTTCTTGGTATTGTTTCATATTCTGGCTAATGTGTTAGAACCACAGTCAAACTTGTACCTGTTACCATAAGTTTAGTTAATAACTAATTGGCTTATTAGCATACATGTCTTAACTTGACACCAGTTCATACTGTAATCTTGGACATGATGGGTTTCTTCTGCATTTGTATACAAAACTGAAGGTAAATGAAGTGGCTTTTGGCCTGTTAACAAATCTGAACCTAAAGCAAGTCTATATTCCCAGAATTCAATAACTTGACTATGGCTCAAGTAGCCCTGAACCACTTTAAACTCCTAAATCTGCCTTATGTTGACTCACTGCTAACTTGGCATAGCTTTTGTTCTCCATGTATGAAATTGGCAGAGATGTGAACTGTAGAAGTGAATTTTTGTTCTACAGGTGACTTTACTGGGCCTGCTCCATCCACTACCTTCCCATTGGGCACCAGAATTCCCATCCGGGCCAGAGTGGAACAGCCGGAACTTGTGCCAGTGTGGATTTACCTGCAGTACTGCATGCTGGCAAATACTTCAAACCTCACTCAGGCCAACCAGCTACATATGCTTATTTCTGATGCTGGGTAAAAATTCATTGTCCAGTTACTGGTGGAATATTAATGTGGATTTTGACTAACTTGCCCTGACTTAATAAAATTTTAATTATCCCCCCCCCCCAGGTGTCTCACAGAAAGCAAAGAAGGAAGTGCAATGTTTCTGCCCAGACGGGAGCCCTCAGAAATCTGCCTTTATTTCCAAGCTTTCAAATTTGCCTTGGGGGAACAAGTGAGGACTGCTTGTTTTTTATATCTAAACATAAAATGGCTAATGTGAAGCCTTATGACTTTGGCTTTTTAATGAGGTACCTGATCCAAAAATGACAACTTTTCAGGTTTTCCTTCACTGTGACATGACTGCATCAGATCTCCAGAGCTTTAGTGTTGATAAGAAGGCCTGCCAATATTTGCAAAGCCAAAACAGGTAATTTGCACTGGATAATGTTACTTTCCCATAAATATTTAACATCCGTTTCTTACTGGTGTTCGTTTCAAGTAAAATTTGAAGTCTGATTGCACAACCCTACAATAGTGTCTTGAACCTTGAAACAAGCTCAAGAAACCTAGTGTTCTAGATTCAAGTTATCTCTAGGACTATCCTTTTGTCAAGTTTGGTGCCCTTGAGGGTTCCTTGGATGACCTTTTAGAAGGCTGGAACTAAAGGTGTTCTAATTTAGAAATGGACAAACTGAAGTTCTTTGGGAGCAAGGGGTTCTTCAAAGCCTCTTTGGTTCCAAGTGTTCATCTCGTTCTGTTTTGACTCCTAGACCTCAGGACCAAAGCATTGCTTTGGTGTGTTCTATAGAACTAAATCCTTTCAAAGCTAAAGGGCTTTTATGTTCTAGGTGGGAGCTTCTGGATGATCCAACCCAAAGTTACTTTTGTAGCTGTTGTGACTTTACTTGTGTGCATCGACCTGACTTTAACTCTGGTATTGTAACTCATGATTGGTAGAACTGGTGATGGGGCTCCAAGTTTCTAGTTAGTGATCTACTTCCTCAGTTGTGATTGCTTCCTGTTTCCCTCTTTCCTCAAGGGATTTCTACACCGCAGGTTCTTGGGCCTTTTACAATGGTTGATTCTCAACCCAATGCATCAGACAAGTACATGTTCTGGCCAACTGAACAAGGTCTGTATATGTTCACTTAACGTTTAGAAAATGTGCCATGTGAATTACAGACCTGTTGTGTGTTTAGGGCTGGGAGGTGTTCCTGTGTGGGTTGTGGCGCTTACTGTTTGCTTGGTGCTGATCTTGATCGTTGGAGTCATTGCAGCGAGCTACTATCTGTGTTTCTGGAGAGGTGGAAGGTTGGGTTACCGACCAAGTCGAGAACTTCTGAATAAATATTAAGCTTGGTTTAAAAAGTTTGAGTGGTTTTGTTTTAAGGTGATGTTTCCAATGGAAACAAGGGTATTAGGTTATCACCACTACTGATGATTCAGCCACCAAACCTGGTTACTCCAAAAAAAATAAGCAAGCCTCAATTATTCAGATCAGTGTAATGTCAGGTCAGCCCATGTTTACAGCAGCTAGAATGTGAGCCTCCTGACTACTATAGGCTCAGTGCTGCATTGAATCCACAAGGGGGCTCCACCAGCACTGTCTATCTCAATCATGCTTCTGTCTGGCTAAGAACCTGCAGGAACAGTTCAGGCAGCCAGCATAAACATGAGCTGGCAGCCCTCCATTCTCTGGGGACGATCAAGGCTGAATTTCTCAGCAGAAGGCTGTGCAAGGGGAAAGACAAAGCACAATGAAATGGGGAGATTTAGGAGTGAAAAAATCCTGTCAAGTGTGCATCCAGTTTTCCTTTAGATGATTGTGAACATGCAGGCCAATGATGGCTGCATTTTAGCACTTCATCTTATTCTGCTTAAATCGGACACTGGTTTCAGCTTACTAAAGACATTTATTACAAATACACCAAACCAGGTTAATGCATGTTTAAACTGGCTCTTGCAGTGTAATTTGAGAATCCAGTTCAAGCTCCTTTAAACCTGCTTCCAGCTGTAAGAAGCATGTACCTGTATTCAAGATGAATAAATGTAATGTTAGTTCTTATAAACACAATCTTGGGTCCTTTGAAATTTTTCAACACCAACATTCCTTTTCCTATGATCTGTTCTCTCCCAGCCCTCCACCCTGCCTTGCCTTAGGGCTGCCTCCATGGCCTCATTAGAATAATGGGAATGCTGCTGCGACGGGCAGGTCGGTGGGGAGAGAGCAGGAGAGAGAGTAATGTTTTAATTCGCCTGCACGAGTGTCGGGCTCCGGCTGCATCCAAACATTTATTATGAGGCTCCCTTGAGCAATATCACGTCGCATTAGGAGGCCTGAGGAGACAAAGAGCTGATGAATTGAATTAATCTGCAGAGCTCGGTGATAGATGGGCCTGTTCAGCCGGGCAGGGAGAATGGCCACATTGTTCATCTTTCACTTCAATGGCCACAGAGCCACTTTGATTTGAGCCTTGTATTGAAGTCCACAAGTGGGCAAGGAGGGGGTCCCTTCTCACTCCTGCTTTAAACATGGTCATGGTGGATTTACGCTTGCTCTGGTGCAGTCCAACATAAACTTCTCCAGGATGGATGTGTGGGGGTTTTTTTTTTTCTTCCCTTAAAAAAACCTTTATTTCTAGGTTTTTTTCCCCCCCTTTCCCAACATATTAAAGGTATAACTTGCTTTATCTAATCTTCATCTACCACAGCTCGAGTGTAACTGAACCTGTTTAAAATCAAACAGAAGTCCAAGGGCAGTTGAAATGTCAACATGGAGTACTGTGCAAAAATCTTAAGCCCCCTGTTTTTTTTGTTTTTTTTTAACATTGTTAGATTTCTATTTACTGACTTCTACATTAAGTCAGTAAAAAATATTTTGGAGCCATTTTTGCTGCCTCACAGCAAGAAGGTTCTGGGTTTGAGCCCAGCAGCCGACGAGGGCCTTTCTGTGTAGAGTTTGCATGTTCTCCCAGTGTCTGTGTGGGTTTCCCCCATAATCCAGACATGAAGGTCAGGCTAATTGGTACCGGTAGCTCTGAGCATGAATAGTAGTTTGTCAGTTCTGCAATGACCTGGCAGCTTGTCCAGGGTGTACCCTGCTTCTTGCCCATAGTCAGTTGGAATAGGCTCTAGCTTGCCCGTGACCCTGCACAGGATAAGTGGTTCCAGATAATGGATGGATACGTAAATAGTTATTCCACGAAATCAAGTCGTACATGAGCTGATAGCCGATGAGGCGCATAGTGCTGAGTTGGCTATAGTCCGTGTAGGATGAGAGTGAGTAGAATAACTTTTATTCTATCCACATTCACTGGATTTTGAGAAACGGAGCATTTTTATTTTTTGCAAATTTGATAGACTTTATACAAAATGTCTGACAATCATTTGTGCTGAGAATGTAAAAAAAAAAAAAAATTCAGTGAAATGACTAGTGATTTTGTGAAAAATGCTATAGTTCTTGAAGAATAAAGACATTCTTACCATCATATTTTTATTCCTTTTTTTTGTAGTTTTCTTTTTCTTTAGAGTTTTTTGGTGGTTGGCAAACCAACTTAAAGGTGTATTACTGCCACTGATTGGACTGGCATGTGGAACAGGAGCTTTTTGGGGGGGGACTATATTCTTTTAGCTACTTCTGTCACTTTTTTTTAAAAAATACTTTGATTACAATTTTTGGGGTTTTGTTTTGAAGTAGTGTTTTTATTTCGTCTGCGGTTGGTTCAGCAACACGCTCCGCCATTTTGTTTTTCTCTACTCGCAGTATATGAGCTGATAGCCTAGTAAGTAGAGTAGCCAATCAGAGCACACAGTTGTTCATATCCAGCGAATGTGGACAGAAAAAGATATGACTCATTCATTCAGCCCACTGCGCTCTGACATTAAAGTTGTTTGGATGAGACAGAAATGAGTCTTACTAAATTTGAACTTTTAAACTTTGGAGCTGTCAATAAAATAATCATTCCAAATCTTTACATTTTGTCTGATATTCTTCCCTCTGAAAATAGTGTAATTTCTGATATACTTTTAAGTTTTATTTTCAAAGACTTTTTTTTTTTCCCTGAAGTATTCAGAAAAATATTTATTTTCCACATAAACATTTCCCCAAATTCAACAGCTGCCTGTAGACTTCCGTTATGAGTAAAGCTGATGTAAACATGTTTTCAGGGTGGTGTTTTTTTCTTTTTCTCCTCAGTACAGGCAAATACATTGAGGTTCTTGTTAGTGATAGTCACACATACACTACAGATCAGTTTGGGAAATGTTAAAGTACACCTTTAATGGTGACCTTGATGAGGATAAAATTATTACTGACGATGGATAAATGAACAATATACAGCATAAACAGTAGTGCAAGCTTTGCGGTTATTTTGGCACTGAGGCCATAAATGTTGCATTTACACCTCGCATATTTGGTTTGCCAGGGAAAATGATTCTGTGGTCAGTAGGAAAGAAAAACAAGAGGTTATCCTGAAGCCAGTAACATAAGGAGGTTAATTTATTGGGGTCAATTTCTGGCTCAGACCAGTTGGTCTGCCTAATGAGCGAAACTACGCTGCCCTTACAAATGCACTACAAGTTCAAATTGATTTTTACATCTGATAATGTAAGAATAATGATTTACTGGAACACAGGAGAGGTTTGCTGAAAGTTCATTGTTGCATTAATTTTTAACAAGGTTTTAAATCATTTTCAATGTCTCTGTAAAAGGTAGTGGACCAAGGGGAGGGGGGAAAAAGCTTGTACATGCATTACATTTTGGTGTATTATAAACACTATCATGCTATAAATAGCTTGTGATCTATAGTACCAGTCAAAAGTTTGGACACACCTTCTAAATCAATGTTTTTCTTTATTTTTATAAATGAAAAGACACTTCATGTCTTAAAGTAATGATGGATGTCGTTTCTCTTTACTTAGGTGAGCGGTTCTTGACCTAATATAAATTACTACAGTTGTGGTGTGGAATAGGGATATTTACTGTATTTTTATTATTTACTGTTTGAGCTCAAACACATTAAAAAGGCAAGAAACTCGTCCACTAATTAACTTTTGATGAGACACACCTGTTAACTGAAAAGCATATTATATCGAGGATATTACACGGTTGCATGAAGATATGAAGTTTACCTTTGACTGGTGAACATATTCATGAGTGAGCAAAGCGAATGAGTGAAAATATTTTCAACATGAGAAGATAAACTTCATATCTTCATGCCACTGTGTAATGCGTTTTATATTATATGGACACATCTCTACAAAAAAACCAAACTGCAAGTTAATCAAAAGAATTTTAATTTGGACTGGTTTGCCATTTTGACAACATGCATCCGGTCAGTGGGAAAACACTGGGAGTGATGTCATCGAAGTGAAATACTGTATCGGAAATCATTATCCATACAGGACACTTTCCATGTGTTCTATTCCCTTCTAGCAGGTTTCATTCATTTGGTTTGATAGCATGCAATATTGTTAGCATATCGCTAATCCTATATGTATTATGTCACTCTACCCAATGGAGAATGAGTCTTGAATATGGTTTATGATATTGCATGGTTGTCAAGACAACATGATGTCACATGTCGGAGCTGATGGGAATATTCAATGAGAGGGTTTTCTATTGCGCAGAAGCATTTCTTTGTTCGCCGGCGGCGCCCACAATAAACTGTCGCAGTGAATTGAAAATGCCATAAGATACGTATTATATGTAAAACTTGTGTGTTAGCGAGCAAATGTGATAATTTGTAAAAAAAAAAAAAACATGGCCGCCATGTTTGCTTCGTTAAATACGGAAGATTTTGAGAAGTTTGAAAGAGAAAGATGTGTGTGTAGTAGTAATAATAATAATAATAATAACGACAACAACAATAATAGTGGCTGGCTTTTTATCGTGGCATATCCGATATATTCCATTCAGCTACTCATCTTTGACTCATTCAATATCATGCGAGCTGAATGGAATATAGACCACTCAACGCCAGCCAATATTATTTAAATATTTCACTCAGATCCGCGATGTATTTCATATAAAAAATGCGAGTTTTTCAACACGAGAAGATTAAGTTTATATCTTCAAGCCAATGTGTAATTTTTCTTTTTATTATAGCGACACATTCACAAAGAAAGTACCCAAATTTATCAAAACACGTCATTGATTTCCTCACGAGTGACATATAGAGATTTGTCACAGTTTTAGTTCTCCATGTCCCGGATGGAGCTCGTATGAAAAATACAAGTGGTGTATTTCATATAAAATACACTGTGAGAGGCAGAAAAACCTTGTTGCTGAGAGAGAGCGAGAGAGCAGAGGGCTGGTTCGAGTTGACAGGAAGGCAAAAGTAACTCAAATAACCACTCTTGACAACTCGAGCAGAAAAGCATCTCAGAATGCACAACACGTCGAACCATGAAGCAGTTGGGCTACAACAGCAGAAGACCACATCGGGTTCTACTTTGGTTAGCCAAAAACAGGAACCTGAGGCTACAGTAGGCACAGACTCACCAAAACTGGACATTTGAAGATTGCAAAACAGTGACCTGGTCTTTTTCCCAAAGGAGCAATCTGTAATGCTAAAGGGCTCATTGGTTTATCTCTCCTGGGAAATTCATGAAGGTTCTCCGTGGAACCCTACAACAATGTTTTTGTCTACATGAGAGTTACAGGTAAGAACCTTTAACTAGAAGGTTCCAAAGAACCCTTCAGGATCTATTTTTCCAAAAAGTGTATTCTGTAGAGGATATTCATTTATTTTTATTATACTTCGTAATCGGATCTCCAAAACGTATCTCACTTTTCTGTATAAAACCTAAGATTCAAGAGTAACATGTATAGAAGAATAAAACAGTTTGAGGCATTTGGTTTTGTTTTATAGGAAAATAATATGACAAATGTTGATTTAATCAATTAATTATTAACCTGTAACAGCATGTCCTGAACGAGCGAGTCCATATAAAGGCAGGGGTGGGCCAATTGACGTGAAGTGAATAAAAATTCACCTTGATACACACAGAACATGATTGTCATCATGAAGTGCAATGTTGTCCCCCCACCTCATCCCACCACCACCACCACCGGACACCCCTGATAACTGATCCACCCTGTTTCATAAAAGTCCACCCATTTTGAAGTTTCTGGCGTCATCCCTTGTCCCAAAGTGTATTATTCTTCTTGCACCACTATGATTTATCAACGCTAACAGTTTAAAAAATATATTAAACAGCAACACATGGTTATGTATATTTAACAGTTATTCTTTGAAATTGAGTCGTACATGAGCTGATGAGGCGCATAGCACCGAGTAGGCTATAAGTCATGTATGGTGAGATTGAGTGGAATAACTTTTATTCTATCCACATTCACTGGATTTTGAGAAACAGAGCATTTTTATTTTTTGCAAATTCGATAAATAAAAACTTTATACAAAATGTCCGGCAAAATAATTTCCGCTGAGAACGTAAACAAAGCGGCAAAATGACCATAGCAATTTGTGAAAGCTGCTATAATTGTCAGACCTGAGCGCTGTGGTGCGTGCACCAGACAGACTCTCGGGCGTGCTCCGGACAGCGCACGCACCGAGTGGATTCTCATATGCGCGCCGTTAACCATGCACACCTGAACAAAATGAAGGCGCAATCAGTGCATCTATATAAAGACTATGCTTACACACACTTGATGCAAAGTATTAGCTGCTTTACGTTATGTACACATTACCGAGCCTTATTTCCTGTATTGATCTCCTGGTTTCCTGATTCTCGTTCCTGTTCTGTGATTCAGTTTTTTGTTTGTGCCTCACCCGACCTATTGCCTGTTCTGTGTTTATGATTTCTGCTCGCCAATTTGGATTGCTTGCCTGTTGTTACTTTTATAAATAAAATCTTCTGCATATACATCCATCTCCAACCCATACCTGACAATAATAATAATAATAAATATTTGAAAAAAGATACATTCTTTCCATCAAATACTTTTATTCCATGTTTTGTTGTCTTTTTAGTTTTTTTTGGGTTTTGTTTTCGAGTAGAATTTTTATTTCATCCTTGGTTGGCTCAGCAACACATTCCGCCATTTTGTTTTTCTCTACTCACGGTATAATGAGCTGATAGCTTAGTAGTAGAATAGCCAATCAGAGCACGTGATTGCTCATATCAAGTAAATGTGGATAGAATTTCATATATACTGCCAAACGTATTCGCTCACCTGCCTTGACCTACTAGGATCCCTACTAGGATGTTGTATACTTGGAGCATTGCACTGTGTATGGAATACACTTACGTCATTTCCGGATAAACACTTCACAACAATCGGCGTGTTAGCTGACTCGGCAAAGTTTGCTAAAACCATGGCTACTATAGTTGTGGAATAGGGCTATTACTGTATTTTTATTACATTTCAGCCATTCCTGCTGGTCCAGGGAATCGAACATCTCTCAGTGAGGTGGTGAGCAGCTCTCGTGGCTAACTTTCTGACAAACACTTCACAACAATCAGCGTGCTAGCTGACTCGGCAAAGTTTGCTAAAACCGTGGCTATGTCAGAAAAATTATCGATTATGTTACTTTTCTGGACTATTTTGCAAGGACTTGTAAATACAGGAAATGCCTCTGCAGCTTTAGTATTTATAT
>JAOANJ010000021.1:10221344-10234292 GCA_026413345.1 Ariopsis seemanni
GGGACGTTAACAGGAAATGCTAGCAAAGATTTTTATATTTCGTGCTGTCACACATACACTAAATAAAGCCTGGACTTCATCGTCAGGTCATTTGCTCATTGTTTTTAAAAACTGTTCATTATTTACTGCTAATGTTTTAGACAGATTTTTTAAAAATGGTGGTTGATGGTACGGCATTGACTCGCGTTTGACCAATCAACATGCAGTTACGTCTGGACCAATGACCGTGCTCTTACGCCACTCATGGTTCCTCTTGTGCTGGGAGAGAACCTACCCTGAAATAGGAGCCAAGAGAGTCCGTCAAAAGAGCATTCAAAGAACGACGATTGTTCCTGCAGTGTGGACACACAAAAAGGAAGAACTTCCTCCGACAGTTCTAGGAACTATGAAAAAGTTCTTCTGGTCCAAAAGCACCGATTGATAACCTAGTCTTAGGTCTGAATCCGTACATTTGTTCCGGATCACTTTCTTTCAAGTTGACGATGACAAAAAAAACGAGATTACGAGAAATTTTCTGGATTAAACATCAAACCTTCTGCATCTATTCCGTGTAGTTCGTCGGGTCGTGTCAACGTGGAAAATTAAAAACGCGTGAAGTCGGTGCTCTGCACGTGAAAATCCGTGACTAACCTGGCTGCGGCTGCTGTATTGTTTTTCAGCGGGTCGAGTGGAAAGAATGTACATGCTGCGTGTGATAAAGGAAGCAGATGAGAGACAGACAATGTAATGTAAATACGTGGGTTTCCAGACAGACGGTGACCTCACTCAACACCTTAAACAAACTCTCCAGTGCGCTTTCTTTCAGACAGAAAAGTTTAGATTTTGGGGAGGGTGTTATTGGATAGCAACCTTTATCACATCCTGTGAAAAGGAGAGCAAATTTAGAAAAATACCATTCAGTACCATCATTAAGCTGCCTTACTGTTCATGAATATGAAATTTCCAAGGAAGAAAAAAAAAAAAAAACCTCGACTCATCACGGAGTTGATCTTAAACTGATCTCAAACGTCCACGTAGCTATTAGTGCAAAAGCAATGGTGCAGTCCAACGTGTTGCTCCAAACTGAAGTGGAAAACTTATTTTAATGGGCCCTTCAAAAACCATTAGTGAAGGGAACAACTGATGGACACAGTGTTCCTGCGAGTCTGCGTGCCGTCTTTACTTTGAATGGAAAAACTGACAAACGAAAAGGAGGTTACTTATAAATGTAGGTCAAGTATTAAACAGTGAGGTTAACTTTTGGTAGTAAACTGTCAAATATCAAATCGGACAGATTTTACATTTAACAACGAGACTAAAGGCTTTCGCTGCTTAGATCTCATTGTGAAGACGAGAGGCTTTGGAGGAAGTACGGGTCTGTACATTTCACAATCACCAGAATAGACGACAGCTTTAAATGACACGACCCCCTGCTGTCTTACCTTTAGTGATGCTGAGCGTGTTGTCACCGCTCGCCACGAAGTCGTACAGTGCTACAAACAGATTGGGGTCATTTTCACTGGGTCCCGCTAACAGGTTCTCTTTAGAGTTCCAGCGCGCCGCCTCAGACAGACCAGAGGGCTCAAAATCCGGTCGCTGAAGAGCTTCTGTAAAAGAAAAAAAAAAAGACAGAGCAGTGAATAAGTCAGACAAACACATACATAAAGAAAAAAAACCCAGTTTGTACAGTTAAATCACCTTTCATAACCACAACCACTCATTTCTTCCACTGACTAATAATAAAGACGACTTTCCGACAACCAAAACTACTTTACTCTTAAAACCGTAACCTTATAAACCACTTAAACATATAAAAAGTCAGTCTTAAAAACCCTTGTTCATGTATTCGATTAACCTGGGACACTTGATGATTCTTACATCAACACCGATCTTATTTGCCCTCATCTAACACTATGGAGCATCATCTGATGTTGAAAAACATGTTTGGCGAGGAAACAAGACCGTGATAGTGGAAGATAAATAAATGACAGAAGAACTGGCTGTGATTTTCCCGTTGGGCGAAAACCAGACAAACAAGGGCTGGATGTTCTCACGTCAGATAGGACTGCAAATCCTCATCCAGTTTATCGAAATTTAAGGGGCAGTATGTAACTCTGGGGGATTTAGGGATGTTGAGGAATATCAAATCATGATGTAACATCACATGGATTGAGAGCAGAAAGTGCATGAAGGTTTCATGTATTCGAGTCATGCTGGTTGGATGTGATCAGAGCTCAGAGGAGCAAAAACAGCATGAACTCTTTTTCCCTTAATAAAACACAGAGAGGAGTTAAAATACCAAATCAATCAGCAGACATGAGCGAGCTCTGAAATCTCAAGTCCACCAAACACACACCACCTAGGCAATCTTAACTAGCCAGCTGAAATAACAAAAACGGCTAAATTTCACAAGCTGAACAGATAAAACCATGAGGTTTGGGGTTTTTTTTTTTTTTGCACTTAGTTCCACACAATAACAACTTGTGCAATATCGTCATTTTCCCTGCTCAAGATATTCCATTAAAAACAGACAAACAAATGAATCATCCAGAAACAAGGACACCAAACCCCTGCACAAAATGGGCATTTCCACCATTTCAGGTTTAAGCACAGTACATGAGACTGCATCATCATCATGTGTAGTCAGGAACTGCTTGGTGGCAGAGCTGATCACAAAACCTCAGCAAGATGATGTTTTCTTTGTGAAAACTGATTTATAATAAATCTGCACAGAATCTACAGCTCTTGCACAGGGGTCAGTATTTATTCTTGCACTTGTCCTCTAGGAGGCGCCGTCACATGAAACGCACCAGAATTTATGGATTTCACACAGAAATGCGAAAAACCTGACGAGTTCTGTGTTCAATGTAGGAATAATAAAGAGAAAATAACAGGGACAAAATGTTGCTTAGAAAAATTTACTGTGGAAAAAGAAACCTCACGTGATTCATCATAAACTAAGTGAATTCTCACTGAAAACGTGTCTTGAAGCATTTTTCACTCGTATGTAGCAATATGAGCGGCTCAAAGCACTTTAGTGTCAATTGTGCTTAAACACAAAAGGATTAGATGCTGTTATAATGAACTACAGCCGCTACAGAGCCTCACTCTTCATACATTGCCATTAACGCAATATCACGATGGTCGATTTCCAATTTTCGGAGAAGCAGCAGTCGGAAATGCAAGGATACCAAACGGACCAATCACAGTTGTTGCCATGATTTGTAGTTACATTTTTCAGGACGTAGAGAACAGTATATGTACTACAGCACAAATTCAATACAGAAGTATAAACTGGCCTTTAATCTGCTGCTGCTCAAAGTGTTTGAACGCATCCGAGCGCTGACTGATGAAGGACTTTTCTAAATACTCACCATTATTTGTTAAATTTGACCCACAATAATTTATCCTTTTTTCACTTTCAACCAAAAACTGAAAGATGTTCCAACAGAGAACCGGCGGTTTTCTCCGCCTACGCAGACGGTCTGCACCGGCTACTTGATTCCAGAAAAGAGAAAGAAGGTGGGTGGGCATGTGTATCGGCTTGCCTTTCAGCGTTCAAGCGATTACTTATTCCACCACAAAATTGTCTTCGATTCGGGTCTAGCACGACCGGAAGTGACGCTGTATTTGTTCATCAATTCTCACGCTCCAATTGGCTGAGCTGGACCATGCCGTAACGCATGTAGTTATGTTACAGAGCCAGGCAGCGTACTACAGAGGGCAACTGAGAAAGCCAAGCACACACACACACACACACACACCTGAAGGGAAATTTCATACATGTTTTACAAGTACTTTACCAGGAAATTGTTAATAATTAATTAGCTGAGAATGCACGTCAATTTCAAAAGTTTTCCGGGGCGGGGATGCACCTCTAGACCTCCCTAGCATTAGCACAGCTTGCAGATTACAGCGCCACCTACTACCTTTTTTTTTTTTTTTTAAAGCCAGCTACTTCAGATTTTCTGGAGAACCCTGTTCCAGGTAACATCAAAGAGTTCAAAATACCTGCACAGATCTTTCCAGGTTCATGTCAACTGACACATCTCCTGTTTTTCTTCGGAGAGAAAAAAAAAAAATGCTGTTTGTGGCATGGTTTTGAGTGATAACTCGTACTCTGAGCTCAAAAACAAAATGCGGAAAATCGGCAGCTCTGGTATTCAGAGAGTGACAGTGTAGTATGTTGAGACGATTAAATCGTTATATTACAAGACTAACTTGGACTGCTTTTTGTGAACTCACGACATGTTTACTGAAACTCTGTTTAAAAACTTTTACTACCAAAATCTTGTAAAAATTCAAAAACAAACCAAAAAGACTTAAAACCTGACTCCTATCAGAACTCTTTACACAAACAGCTAACGTTTCTTCTTTAAAAGGTTTAAATTATAAACAACTCGTCTACAACAGAACCTCCATCAATGTTCTTCAGAGGGTTAAACTCCAGCCACCTCTCAACATCCAGACCAACATTTATCTTTAGTTTGTTAGACCTCGATCATGCTGCGTTTTTTGTTTGCTAGCACTTTATAGATTTTTGCTTTGACATGACCACAGAAGATAAATGGGTTTGACCTTGTGAGATATCACTCCACCTTCCTCCACTTCCTCTGATAAAGTCACAGGGTTAATGCTGGTTTCATTCACTGTAACCAGACTTTCTTTTGTGTCTAAGTTGGCAGGATGATGTTTGGCATATGGCGAGGGAAAACCTGACCCAAATTTGAACAAGAGCAGCTCAGAATTTCTAGTACTATTTTCGGCTTTTCGAGGTGACTCACGTCACTGCGAGAACGTTACATTTCAGAGGTCAGTGTACATCTGGTCATTTGATTTCCGGATTAAAACCTGGAGGAGTTCATTTTCGTTTTCATTTCTCTTCAAATGAAACTTAAAAAAGATCTTTTTAACCAACTAGTCATATGGATCGTAACCACAGAAACTTACCACTTAAACCAGAAATTAACCATAAAATAGATTACCCTTTAAAAAATATACACCAGATAATACAGAATTTTTTTTTTTTTTTAACTTTGGCTGGATTGTAAAGGTCACATGAGCTTTACACATATCCACACATGGAGCGTTGGTATAGATCAGCGATGGTCTGAAGAAGGTGTGAAGAAAAACTAAAAAGGGTGTGATCAAAAACTTCCAAGACCGTTCCTGTTGCAAATAAACGGATCAGCAGGAGCAAACGGTAACTTTCCTGCGCCGTGACATTGCTATACCGACCTCAAGACCTGCGATATATATACATGCGTTTTTGCGACAACGTGCACATGAGCATTTGCGATTTTACTCTGGACCTCAAACGTAGCGGAAAGAATTTGAAACAAATTCCGTATCAAACTCAGGAAATCGGAAACGGAGACCCATGAAATGCTTTATGACCACGACCCTCGAAAACGTCCAAGAAATTGAGCCATCGTGCATCATCAGGTTACCCCGATTTCGGCCCTACTTGAAGCGCAAATGCCATTAAAAAAAAAAAACCTCAGCAAGCTCGCTGAAGCATTTCAAGGGTCTGTTACACCAATTTCCCTGAGTTTCACACAGAATTTGATGTTTGCTCTTTGCGTAAAATTGCAAACGTGTGCGTGAACATTGTCACAAATTGTTAAACCGGTCCTGATGTTGACCATGTGATGTCGCAGCACACAGACTCGCGCAAGATACTGCTTGCTCGCCACACTCCGAGGAACAGTCTTGGTATTTTCTGATTGCACCTCGTACAGTGCCGTCTTACAGTACACATCCTCCGAAAGCTGGTGTGACATCTTGCTGCTGTATATAGAAAATAAAACTGGATAAATTTGATTGGATAAATTTAACAAAAAAAAACAAAAAACCTCCAATTACCTTAACGTGTTTATTATTTGGTTCCAGGACATTTTTCGTTTCTTAGATTAAAATTAACACACACAGAGAGAGAGAGAGAGAGAGAGAGAGAGAACAACTCATTTGAAGCAAATCAAATGTATAGGTCACAACCTACTTTTTGAAAGCCCCCCCCTTTCTGATTTTCCCTCAGTGTATAAAGTGTACTTTGGGTTGGAAACTTCTTAAGTGCTGCTCACCACATGGCTCCTTTGTCATAACGCCAAATATACGGTTAGTGGAGCATGCACAAAGAAAACAGAGATGGAGGTAGAACAGACAGATATAAAAATGAGCGAAGGCTGGAGTGAAGGCAGGTAGACAGATAGCAAAATGGATTTTTAAAAAAAAAGGCTAGACAAAGACCACTGTAAATATCTGTAAGACGAGCAAAGAGACAAGAACTAATACAAAAAGGTTCAAAAACAGTTTACCAAGAGTGTTGTGTGTGGGTTCCCCCCCCCGCCTCTCCACGAAGGATAATTTTAAGGCCATAATCATACTGGCTTTTTGTTTTTCATATCTCTCTCTCCCCCCCCCTTTCCTGTCCTACATTTTCACTATAACTTTTTCTTCTTAAGTGCAGGTTAAGTACAGATTTCCCCCCTCTATTGTTACGAACTAGATCACTTCTCAGAACAAACCTTCAACGGCGAAATATTAAAGGAAAGTCCATAAAAGAAAAGTTTCAAGCCCATGGCAACATACACAAGTGTAAACAAGAAAGCAACTTTTCCTATAGATACACAAGGGAGCGTGAATTTCTCCACACAATTGAACGTTTGCTTACACTGAACATATGCAGGCAATCAGGCTGGAGTCAGATTTCCTAGTATTCTCTCCTCCCTGACTTTTTACCTCCCCCCGATTCTTTTGCTGTGAGCCAGAGTGTCTGGCTTTGCGCTCTCTCTCTCTCTCACTCATATATTCCCCCTCCTCCACTTTCCAAATGGCCAGGCAGAGAAGAGCTTGGAGGCCTCGAGATTTGCCAAAACCTATGATTTTCAGAAGATCATCAACCCAGAGTTTCCTCGACGACACTCATCTGTAACATAGATTCTTCATGAAAACCACCACACACACTCACTCTCTCTCTCTCTCTCCTACTACTCCCACGCAATACCAAATTCTTACCTTGGAGGTTATAGCTGGAAGATGAGAGGCCTTTTTTTGATTTGCACCCCACCAATTTCAGACAGATTTCCAACATTTTCATTTGATTTGTACAATCCTATTTTCAAGGAAAAAGTCTTGGGGTTTTTTCCACCGAGTTTAACGTCTTAGTTAGTTATCAATCATCCAAAAAGCCGACTAACAACCTAAACCCATACCAAAAACAAAAAAAGTTTAAAAAAAGTGAACAAAGTCAAGAAAACGAAGAAATCAATTTTTCCAAGAAAGCGAAAGCTGGTATCCACATCGCAGGACTCCACAGCTGCATCCACGTTACGACTTTTACGGATCTCTTCTACCGACTTTCCTGTGCGAGAGGCTCCATTTTCTCCCCATTCCTGCTCTGCCTAATCGTTTTTACTGGAAGGAAAAAAAGAAGAAAACATCCAAAACACGGAGGGGAAAATAAATAAATAATAATAATAATAATAAAAAAAAATGAAATAACCCAAGTTGATCAAGGAACAAAGTTAACAGTTTGTCATGAAGAGGTACTGCTTCGATTGTGCCATTCTGACGTCTTGAGAGTGCGATAGCAGGAGAAGCCGAGTGCTGGAGCTGCTCTCTGCCAACAAAGGGCCCCTTTCAGGCGCTGCCTGCTGGACTGAATGACATCAGCTGGCTGGATCCTCCCACCTCCCCCAAAAAACACACACACACACACACACACACTTGGAAACACACACTTTCAAACACACACATCAACAAAGTGGGACACCAAGGCGCTCTCTCTCTCTGGCCACAAGTCAGGCTATGAGAGCAGGAATCTGCCTTTTGTCGCACGGCATGGTTTTTAGCCCCTTCTCCCTCGCTTCTCAAATGTTTACAGCTTGGGAGAATAGAAGAATGGCAAGGGTGCTTGGTGTAAAATGTCATGGCAAGCATTCCTCTTTTTGTTTTGTTTTTTGTTTTGTTTGAGCGGGCTAACAAAGCAACAGACTGATTTGAGAACTTGCCAAACAAAATTAAATAAATAAATAAATAAATAAATAAAATATGAATAGAATCAAAAATATCTCAACACTGCAAAAAGAAAATTCAATTGTGACTAAAGTTATGGCACTGAATGTTAGAACTGAACGAAAGACTTCAATTTAAAAAAAAAAAAAAAAAAAAAACTAATTGTCCGACGTAGCTTTTTAGAATAGAACAGAATGCCTTTATCGTCACTGCACAAAACGTACAACGAAATTTAGATCATCGTAGGAGAGCAAAGCCGTTGCGTACGTGCACGCCGTCACTCTTGGGCACTTCAACCCAAGGCCGTCCCATGTTAACTTAACCGCATGTTTTTGGACTGTGAGGGAAACTGGAGCACCTGAAGGAAACCCACACAGACACGGAGAGAACACGCAAGCTCCACACACAAAGGCCTCCATCGGCCGCTGGACTCGAACCCAGAACCTTCTTGCTGTGAGGCACCAGTGCTAACCACTACACCATCTTAGCAATGCTGTACATAAACTAGTCAGGATTAACAAGGATCAGCCATTTTTAGAGGATAAAACGAAGTCTTTGAATCAATCGAGTTCAGGGCCCGCAGTGTAAATTACCGATTTGGATCGTACTCTTCACTTGTATTGATCCTGAATTCTTCCGCCAATATGAGCTCAATACAAACCAAATTAGAAAAGCGCTCAGAGAACGCAGACCTCTGCCAAGGACAACAACCGACTCTTTTTATGATATGCAAACCTGCAGCTGCAAACGCAAACACTTTATACATCTGGATCTATTTCCGAATCTATACATAGTTCCTCCATGTGTATCCTGGAGGATTACCAATACCCATGAATGTGGATTGTGATACGGAGTTATCGTGTTTCTACACTGACTATTTGTGTCACTATTAAACCTGACCGCCGTCGACTGGATTTTAAAACGCATGACTTTGTTGAGCGCAGATTTCCAATCAGACTGAATGCTGTATCTCGCAACATTAACGTGACTAAATTGTGCTCACAGAGACACACAAACAAACCGCAACCTGTTTGGCGGCGGTAATTACATCGTCCATTCACAAGCATGACGTTTTCATTTAAATAATATGAAGCATGCACCATTTAGTAACGTGCAGGCGATTTAGTTCTAGGTACTAAATTAAGGTAATGAAATACGTCTTGAAGACATGAAAATAAATGTTATACTCCACAACCTATTTAATGTCATCGCTATTCTGTGTGTACATGAATGTGGATAATCCACAGGACTGCTGTGTGGAATTTGAGGATGAGTGTCCCTTGTTCTACCTCACTAAAACGCTTCGACATGCTAACAAGAACAATGTCGAGTATATGACGTTCCTTTCCTTGCTAGAAGGCAGGAACTTCCATCTAATTTGAAAAAGCAAGTTTGGTTAATTTGCTAAATATTAAGCAGCTAGATTTTACCAAGTTAGCCTGTTTTCTTTGCTAATTCCAGGTTACATTGATTCCAAGAGCTAATGCAACAGTATAGAAGACGACTTTCACTGGCGTCACGAATTTGTTTATCTATATTGGCAGGCAAACGAAGGACCATAGCCATGACAGGTAATGAAGAAAGTTGAGAGGACTGCAGTCAGTACAATCTCCCCGAAACGATAAATAAAATTTAGATTATACCAGCAGATCACGTTACATCCAAAAGCTGAAACATGCAGGCGTCACAGTCATATAATTTACCCACAAACGTATTTATTTATTCTGCCCACTGTGCACTCGCTCTCTTTTAAATGCAGAAGAGGAATGTGACGAAAATCAAAGGCTTGTTCTTCTTAATTGTCTTCCTGTTTAACTGCAGCTTGCCATTTTTCTCATCTTTCTGGGTTCACCAGGAAGTGGTGAAACATTAAACCAGACTTATCTCTACGTCTCTTATTACATCCAAAAGCACTACAGGTCTCTGGCATTGTTCTTTTAGATGTAACTTATACAAGTTTATCTGGAGATGTACTGAATTTGGCTTACCATTGCTCACGCACACTTGTGCCGGTTGCTGGCAAACACAAAGTTCACCAGGCAACATGGCCGCATAAACAAATCTACAGTTGCGACTGCATCACCTGAAAGTCCTCTATATACCGCAAGTAAAATTTGAGCTAATGGTAAAAACAGTGGTTATTTACATGATATTTTACTTCTGATTAATTCATTAGCAAACTACAGTGCATGAGACATGATTATAAACAAAGACTGAACGGTGTTTTCAGGTAAAACGGTGCAACAGTTTTCAGAAACCTGCCCATTTCATTTCACCAGTTAAAAATATTTTGCTGGATACGTCCACTTTCAACTGAGTAACATTTTGACACATCATCTATAATTTTACTTTCACTACATCAATTTGTAATCATGATCACAGTTTGGAGTTTTGATGTACTGTATATGGTGTTTTTTTTTTTTTAAATGAGCATGAAAAGTATCTCAGACAATTCAATCAAACGATACTAAACCAGTTCTAATATAATTATCAGAATTAGTAAATCTGTCATCTTATATTAGGTTTATTAATCAGTGTACCAAGAGCGGGATCTGGTCACTAAGAAAAAACAGATCATTCTTGTGAAATATTTTATTATTAATAAAAGACATGGTAAGTGAAGTGAAGTGTGTGTCAATTACATAATTTATCCAGATTAATATTTTTCAATGATTGCCATTAAAACTCAACAAACCTGCAAGTACAGGTGGATAATATTCTATCAACCGTCACTGGATATGAGCAATTGCGCATTCTGACTGGCGACTCTACTACTAGGATACCAGCTCATATACCTAGAGTAGAGAAAAACAAAATGGGCGGAGCGTGTTGCTGAACCAACCAAGGACGAAGTAAACACACTACTTGAAAATAAAACCCCAAAAAATACAAACCAGCAACAAAATATGGAATAAAAAGCATCTGATGGTAAGAACGTCATTTTTTTCCCCAAGAATTATCGCATTTTTCACAAATTGCTCCCGTCATTTGTTTACATTCTAAGCAGAAATGATTTTGGCGGAAGTTTTTAATTTATTGAATTTGCAATAAATAAATAAAAATGCTTCCGTTTCTCAAAATCCAGTGAACGTGGATAGAATAAAACAGTTATTCCACTCAATCTCGTGGTACATGGCTTACAGCCCATGAGTCGCGTAGCACCGAGTTGGCCATCAGCTCATGTATGACTCAATTTCATAGAATAACTGTTAAATAAGATATTTATCATAGTTTGCGCCAATGGAACAGGTCGTTAATTCTGAAAAACCTCGCTTGATTTTCAAATACAGATGACGTTAAAAGCATGCGCTTATTTTTGAACATGTACGCAAATATCACTTAAAGAGCTAATTCCTGCACAAGATTGTGCAAATCCGAGTTAAAATTAATTTCCATGCTCTGATCCTTCTCCATGAGCATGTGGAAAAGAGGTATTAATGTTTCTGGAGCTGACATCACCGCTCTCTACACCAGTCAACTGGAGTCTCCAGACAGGCGGGAACCTGGGCTGCTCCGGAGTCCAGAGCCGCGCTGGCCCGCGAAGACTTTCCAGTCTTGAGGGAGCGAAAACAACAGAAAATATGACAATGATACAATTCCACGTCTGTAGTCTGGCCAAGGGAATGAGAATAGAACTGAGGTATGAAATGAGCCGTACCACCTAGACTGCAACAAGGCAGTCCAGCAACCCCACTTCATTTACAGCGAAAACTGAGTTGAAAAGCGATCGGCATTCCTGAGCGGCATACCAAAAAAGGTCAACGTGCAAGATTATATCGATTAAATTGCATGCACGCTTTATACAGGAGATTAGGAAAAAGTGTACATTATGCTGTTAATCAAATTATGGCTCGGGTTCAGTCAGGAACCTTTGCTTTACATTCGGTCAAAGGATTACAGGTTTCATAAAACGACTTTGCTTCAGGGTCTTGCAAGACACCTGGTTTGCATCATCAACAATATCAAACTCTGGAAACAATTTATACCAAAGTAGAAGAAAAAACAAAAACGAGATTTTGCAAGATGCACAAAATGACCCTGCTTTCATTAGTAATTACTGCAGAAGCAGTGTTTTGCTTGCAGAATCATACCTTTTATCTCAAATCATGCAAAAAGGAATCTAAAGCACGTAGCGAAGCCTTGCACCAAGCTCATACGCTAATTAAGTAAAAACAAGACGTTCAAAATCACCCAAAAACCTTTAAAAGTCTCAGGCCTTCTGAGCGCAAGGTTGAGAAACAGCTGAAAGAGGAGGTGGTTTCAGATGGAGAAACATGAAGCACATTGTTTCGTGATGAGCTCACAGGAGAATCACTTCATTACGATTTATATAATGCCACGCTCAGTATGTTAACAGTTAGCTGACGTCTACGGTATGGGCCCCCCCTCCCCTTCGCTCTCCGTGCTCTGTTTTTTCAACTCTTCTTTTTAGCTCTCTTCTTTTTCCAAACCCTAGGGCACAAGTAAATAAAAGGCAAATAACTTACTGCACACCTACTAAAGCCTAAACACGACTAGATATTCCCTTTAAGGAAATTTTTCTTCTTTTTTTTTTTTTTAAAACGCAGACCTATTTCTCCAAATTAAAAAGTCTGCAGGGTTTCGTGGCTTAACGGAGAGGGGAAACATGAGCCAGGTGCAGGATGCCTCAGGGACATCACAGCACGCCTTACATCACTCGCTTGCAAACACAAACAGAGCCACAGCCTTGTATAAAAACACACAGCACACGCAAGACAAAACATCATGCTGCTTTTAAAATGTCAAGACCGTTAGTTGGTGTTATCGCTGGTATCTGCTCTAACCATGATGATTTAGGGGAGAAAAAAAAATTATATATATATATCAATGCTGCATTCTATTAAAAGGTAGTACAACTCCAACCGCAAAGTGAGGGGGGGGGGGGGACAAAAAAAACCCATGCAACTCCGAATACCTGCTCAGGAACTCCCA
>JAOANJ010000021.1:10979195-10993661 GCA_026413345.1 Ariopsis seemanni
GTGCAAGTGCTTCCAGATAATGACAAACTTCTGCATTTTGCTACAGAGAGTACTCCAGAGGGATTTTCATGTGCCTCTAGCCTCAGTGCATTAAGTTTGGATGAGCCCTTTATTCAGAAGGATGTTGAGTTAAAGATAATGCCTCCACTTCATGAGGATGACCACGGAAACAAAACGGAACCAGAGAAAGAAGATACTAATGAAACTAAGAGGCAAGACAAGCCTCCAGGAACTACTGAATCTGAGAAAGATATATTGGATGACTCTGATGACGACGACGATGATCGAGAGATCCTAGAAGCATGTATAAATTCAGCCATGCCTACAAAGTCCTCAAGAAAACCTAAGAAGCAAACACCCCCAACCACTTCAAGAATACCACCACCAGTGGTCCGAAAACCAAGCCAGCTCCCCGTTTATAAACTACTGCCCTCACAAAACAGAGGACAACTGCAAAAACATATGGCATTGACTCATGGAGAGGACATGCCTCGGGTATATTGTGTAGAAGGAACGCCTACTAACTTCTCCACGGCAACATCTCTTAGTGACCTTACAATTGATTCACCTCCAAATGAGTTGGCTGCTATTGAAATTCCAGCTCCTCAAGCGGAGGCATCAAATCAAAGACGGGACACTGACCCAGAGGGTAAAAGTGCAGAAACAACAGATATTGCTGCAGCTTTTGACATGCAGTGTGCTCCTGGTGAGAATGAAGGTGATGATATTCTTGCTGAGTGCATCAACTCGGCAATGCCAAAAGGTAAAACACACAAGCCATTTAGAGTACAAAAAATGTCAGATCAACCTCAGCATCCACCTACTGCTACTGGCAGTCTAGTTCAGCAAGAGTTTGAAAAGAAAAAGCCAACTTCTCCTGTAAAACCAATGCCACAAAGCAGTGAATATAGAGCAAGGATGCTTAAGCGACCAGATGCCTCCAGCAACTTATCAGAAGCAGCATATCCTGATAAAAACACAGAAACAAAAAAACTAGAGTCTAAAGCAGGCCCCAGAGCATTGGCAGATAAGTCTCTGAATACCGAGGAACGTGCCCGTCCAGGTTTTGCCTTTGATTCTCCGCATCATTACACGCCAATTGAAGGTACTCCTTATTGCTTTTCTCGTAATGATTCGCTAAGCTCACTTGACTTTGAGGATGATGATCTTGACCTTTCCAAAGAGAAAGCTGAGCTCCGAAAAGATAAGGAACAAAGAAAGCTTCCACCTTCAAAGAGTAATGGAGAGCATTCTGAAAACCCCAACAGAGTGGCCACATTTCAGAGCGCCCCAGCAAAGGCCCTTCAAAAACCAGGTTTTTCGCTTGCATCCAAAGAAAATACCGGAACAGTGCCTGATGAAAAGCAAAACTTTTCAATAGAGGACACCCCGGTGTGTTTCTCAAGAAATTCCTCCCTCAGTTCTCTTAGTGACATTGACCAAGAGAACAACAACAACAAAGATTGCTCACACAAAGAGGACACATCACAAGTAGAAATGCCCAGGTCTCAAGCCTCTGGCTATGCACCAAAAGCCTTTCATGTGGAGGATACTCCTGTATGCTTCTCTCGGAATAGTTCTCTTAGCTCACTCAGTATTGATTCTGAGGATGACCTCCTACAAGAGTGCATCAGTTCTGCAATGCCAAAGAAAAAGAAGCAACCACCTAGAAGTAAGAGTGATGATCAAGGTGTTAAGGAGGAGAAAAGCATGTTGGCTGATGGCATTTTAGCAGAGGAACCAGATCTTATATTGGATCTCACAGATACACACAGTCCTATTTCAGAGCAAGCTTTGTCTCCAGACTCTGAATCGTTTGACTGGAAAGCCATCCAAGAGGGTGCTAATTCAATTGTTAGCAGTCTACACCAGGCTGCAGCCAGTCTATCCAGACAAGGATCGTCTGATTCTGATTCTATCCTTTCTCTTAAATCTGGCATTTCCATTGGATCCCCTTTCCACCTACCTTCAAATCAAGATGAAAATAAGCCATCTGCTCATAAAGGACCAAGAATATTGAAACCGGGTGAGAAAAGCACTTTAGAAACAAAAAAGAAAGAGGAGGAAGCTGCTAAAAGCCTAAAAGGTGGTAAGAAAGTGTATAAAAGTCTTATCACTGGAAAACCACGACCTAGTCTTGATACCATGACTTCTCAACAGAGACAAACTCAAGTTCCTGTAGTTTCGAGAGGAAGGACAATGGTTCATGTCCCTGGTGTGAGAAGTAGTTCTCCAAGTACCAGCCCTATTCCAAAAAAGCCACCTCCTCGTGGACAAGCCACAAAACCCCCAGCTCCTCAGGCAACGAATTCTGGAAACTCTCCTAGGACTATGAAGACACCATCAAAATCAGACCCTAGTCCAGCCAGAGAACCAGCTGCCTCCCATGGAGGATCAAGTAAAACCTCCTCTCGATCAGGGTCAAGAGATTCAACGCCATCTAGACCACCCCAGCAATCCCTTGCTAGACCCATGCAGTCTCCTGGTCGTACGTCTGCTTCACCGGGCAGGAATGGTCTAACTCCACCAAACAAATTCTCTCAGATACCTCGTACTGTTTCTCCAAGTGCAGCTTCCAAACCTGGGTCTGGTCGAATGTCTTACCCCTCTCCAGGGAGGCAGCTGGGTCAGCAAACACCTCCGAAACATAGTGGCTTGCCAAGAAGCACCAGTGGTATACCCAGGAGTGAATCTGCCTCAAAAAGTCTAAATCAGTCTGGAGCCCAAGGCCCTTCCAAAAAAGCAGAGCTGTCTCGAATGTCCTCCACAAAGTCAAGTGGGAGTGAGTCTGACAGATCAGAGAAACCTGGACTTGTTCGCCAATCCACATTTATTAAAGAAGCCCCTAGTCCAACCCTGAAAAGGAAATTGGAGGAGTCTGCTTCCTTTGAGTCTTTATCTCCTTCCTCTCCGAGTCAGTCTCAAACACCTATTTCAAGCCCGTCTTTACCAGACATGTCTCTCACTCTGCCCTACCAAGGAAGTGGCTGGAAAAAATCCCCTCAAAGCCAAAACTCTTCTGAAAACGGAGATGGGAAGTCACTTAGACGCAATGACATCTCCCGATCCCATTCGGAGAGCCCCTCGAGACTCCCAATTAACAGAGGAGGGACATGGAAAAGGGAGCACAGCAAACATTCGTCCTCTCTGCCAAGAGTAGGTACTTGGAAAAGAACAGGCAGCAGTTCCTCTATACTATCTGCCTCATCTGAGTCCAGTGAAAAGGGCAGAAGTGAAGATGAACGTCAGCCAGCTAATCCACCTCAGCGATCTGGACAGAGCAAGGATGGGGGACTAGAAAGGAAAGGAACATGGAGGAAAATAAAAGATGGTGAAGCAGGTCCCACAATGACTCTAGACTTGCCAGATCCGACGAGTGATGTACGCACAGCACACCAGCCGAGTACCACAGCGTCTAAAACTGAAGATGTCTGGGTGAGGATCGAAGACTGTCCTATCAACAGCCCTAGGTCTAGTAAATCACCAACAGCAAATACACCTCCAGTAATTGATGGCTTGTCTGGAAGACTACATCCTAGTGATTGGGACTTGAGTGAAATGCATCATAAGCAGCCAACAGCCAGTGAGCATGCAGCCACTCGACGTCTCGGTTCAGAAACTAATTTGAACTTGATCCGAAGTAGTGAGAGTCTTGACAAAAAGGTGACTGACATCAAGCCTGTTTTAAGCACTCCAAATATTGCTTCAGAAGTTCATGAAATCGCGATTGCCGAGCGTACACCTTTCAGCTCAACCAATTCTAGCAAACACAGCTCCCCTAGTGGTGCTGTTGCTGCTAGGGTTAGTCCTTTTAATTATACGCCAAGCCCTAGGAAGAGCAGTGCTGACAGCACAACTCCGAGGCCATCTCAGATCCCCACGCCTGTTAACAGCAATGTAAAAAAGAGAGACTCTAAAGGAGATGCTACAGAAAGTGGGTCCTATATTGTCACCTCAGTGTAAAAATTGTGTGAATAGACTGGACAATACTTGGAACGTGTTTTTGTTCATTTCTGTGGGAGAACAACTGTTTTAAACATATATTGTAGTCAAAGCAAATATACAGTTGTACTTTTTTTGCTGGTAGAATTGTGACAGGCACACATGACTATCTGAGGAGGCGGAGCAGGATATTGTATGTCAATTTGTACAGATTTGTGTATATATTTAATTTAAACTGGTGACAAGATATCTTGCCTGACTTGAGGTAGATAATTACAGTGGAATATTTAGGATGTCGAGACCTTTTGGTTGACACTCCTGACTAATGCATTTGATTTTTAAGGAACTGTACACCTGTATTAATTCAATTGTCAAAATCCTTTTTATTGCCACATATTGTATGTTATGGCTTCTTCTCCTTGCATGGTCTCATCCAATGTTCTGCTATTTCCTGAAGTAAAGTTGAACGTTGATGTGGACACAATGTGCTGATAGCTGTAGTGTAACATTTTACACTTTTTTGTCTGTGCTTTTGAAAGTAAGGAATTAACTATGAAAAACACTTCGGGGGATATTTACAATGGACAGATTATAAAAATGAATAGATTCATTGCTCTGCTATTTGTGTGCAACATTTTCAGTTGAAGTGACTTTTAAATTGACATTTTGGTCTCCGAAGGACTAAAGTTGTTGGAATTAAATTAACGTAGGCTTTGGTGGTGGTTTTTTTTTTTTTTTTTTTTTAAGCGTGAGGTTTTTTAAAATAATATTACTCAACTTTTTTTAGTCTTTCATTGCCCTGTTCCAACTTTTTGGAAACATGCTGCTCGCGCTAAATTCAAAATGAGTGTATATTGTTCAAAAAGATAAGATTTCTCAGTTTCAACACTTAATATCTTGTCTTCATTATTTTCAGTTAGTGTTCCCATGACTTGGAAATCATCACGTTGTGTTTTTGTTTTATACAGCGTCCCAAGTTTTTTTTGGAATTGGGGTTGTAGTTATTAAAGGGAGTATATTCTAATTCTTAAAAAAAAAAAAAAGCGAGGAATTTCAAAGCTCCTGTATGTGGAATCTTACTGATGTAGGCTATGAATTCAGTGGTTAAGGTTGTGAAGTTTGCTAGAGTCCTTGAGCAAGGTTCTTAACTCTCCACTGTTCAGTTCAATTATTAGATTATATCGGTCATAAATCAACATGAGCATTGTTCAAATGACTAAATGTAAATTCCATGGTCAGGCTAATTTGTCTATTTTTGCCAAACAGCAGGAGAAGCGTGGTTAAATTATGTGGCTGCGCTAATGGAGTTTAGTAAATTGCGTCGGGCTAAACAGGTCAATGATGGTGTTTGTTTAATTGTGTTTATATTATGAACTCCTACACTATTCCTAATTTATTTATGTAAATAACTTGAAAGATAGTATTCCATCACTTTTTGCTCACCATCTCCAGATATTTGATTTCATTATGATGCATGCACAAGCATAGGAAAAAAAAAAATACACCACACAATTATCCATGCTTGTTATTGCATAAAACTATAAAAAGCTCAGACGTGTATATTACTTGGAAAGATGTTATGTAAGAAAAAATATTGCTCTCCATTTCAGGATGTCTTTTGGGGGGAGGACCGTAATTTGCCCCAATTCCCAGGGACACTAGAAGACCTGAGAAAATGGACACTTTTGAATTCTGTGTAGTGTTTATTGTTGTTGTACTTTTATAAAATTTTCTCCTGTGGTGTTAACAAGTCTTTAACAGGTCTTTTTTTCTAAACCGATAACGTGACCTCGGTTATTGTACGTTTATCTGAAATTCTGTTTCATTTACATACGTTAACCCGGAGCCGATGATCTGTTTTTCTTCTTTGTATTTCAGCTGTGTTCTTTGAGAAGGGAGAGTTTGACAAGTGTAGAGAGCTCTGCGAGAAAGCCATCGAGGTGGGGCGAGAAAATCGTGAGGACTACAGACAAATCGCCAAGTAAATACGTTTACGTTGTGTTTCTCTTGAACTCCAGTGCTAAATTAGTGTGTTGAGCAGTTTTATATAATTCCAGTGTTATTTCATACGCACATTCACATTTTACCCACACAGATATGCCTCATCAACAATAGCCTACCCATGTTAAATCTATATTTTGAAAAATCTAAATTAACCACTCAAGTTTACTGGCAGTAAATTACACCGTTTACACATACTGTTGTAAAAAACTTTTATTTTTATTTTGTCACCGTTATCTGATGGTCCTCTTTATCAGGGCCTATGCCAGGATTGGGAACTCCTACTTCAAACAGGAGCGGTATAAGGAGTCCATCCAGTTCTTTAACAAAAGTCTGACAGAGCATCGCACTCCTGAGGTGCTGAAGAAATGCCAGCAGGTGGGTTTGCAGTGTGAATACACATCCAGAGAATACTGCCAGGGCTTACTCTAAAAGAGCCTTTTAATGGGGAGCTTTTTTCCCCCCCTCTCTCTCTTTTCAATACCACCTGAGAAAGGGGGGAAAAAAATAAAATGCTTAAAATCTTTACCTCAACAGGCAGAGAAGATTGTGAAGGAGCAGGAGAAATTGGCTTACATCAACCCAGAGCTGGCACTGGAGGAGAAGAACAAGGGCAATGAGGCTTTTCAGAAAGGTGTGTGCATAGAGCAGCTTGAAATACTGCGATTTCTTTTTAAAATAATGAAGCTGCATCTTCATTTAGATGTCTCCTGAATTTACTTTCAGTGGCAAAGTGTACTGATTCAAGGTGATAATTTATACGAAATAAATGGACCTGTTATAAATGGTGATTAGAAAGCTGACGTTTTAGGGTTTGAGATTAAAATTCCATATCCCGTGTTGTGTAGGTGATTATCCCCTGGCCATGAAGCACTACACCGAGGCCATAAAGAGAAACCCTAACGATGCCAAGCTCTTCAGCAACAGAGCAGCCTGTTACACCAAGTTACTGGAATTCCAACTGGCCCTCAAGGTGCATTACAGGATCTCACACGCACAGAAATGTTCAGGCTAACACTTTTCACCAGTTACACACATGCACACATTTAGATCTGTAGACAGGAAGTTCTGGTTTGTCTTTTTATAGGATTGTGAGGACTGCATCAGACTGGAACCCACCTTCAGTAAGTTTACATCTTCAGACCTTTCAAGTGTTTACAATGATAAGTTGGTTCACAACGTTAAACGTGGCTATAACCAGATAAAATATAATGTTAATAAATCAGTAATGTAACTATTGGCAAACTGCTGCCTTGTAAGAGGAATGAAACACTTCAGGACTCATCGTGATAGAAAAGTAATCAACTTTGGGGTGGTCACATTAACTCTGCTTCACGTCAGGCCCCATCACAATACCATGTCAGTGATTTATTTAAATAATAATGGCTGGCTTTGAATGGTCTATCAGATATATTCCATTCAGCTAGCATGATATTGAACGAGTCGTCTTCTTATATTATAATATAATAATAATATTATTATATTATAATATTATTATTATTATACTACACTCTCTTCATATCAGCATTCTCAAAGGTCGGCGCTAGTTTACCCATGAGTCGGCGTGGTCAGCACGACAGTGAAGTCACCTTCCAGCCGGTGTAACGTTCATCAGTAGTGTTCGTGAATGCTAATAAAGCAGTCAAGCCAGTGCTATTGAGAGCAAGCAGCATAGGCTAACGACCGAGAAACTACGATTTCCGTCTCCAGACTCTTCTTTCACGCTGCACACTCAGACTTAAATATTCATTTCCCTGTATAATTTACTTGGCTACTTTTAAAATCAACATCGGAGCAATCTGGCAGCCAAAATTCTCTCAAAAGCTTCCTTTTTTAATGACGCAAACCTGGCAGCCATGTTTATTTACAAATTGTCACAGTCGCTCTCTAGGATGGAAGTTTTACGTCTCCAGTGTGTCTCTCTTCCAGTTTTTTGATGTCCGTTGGTATGGGTTTTTTCTCTTGTGAAGAATATCTAATGAAGTTTTGGTAGCCTTTTGGTTGTTCGACGCGTCTTTCTCTTTTCCGGCAGACAAAGAAATGCTTCTGCGCAGAAATGCATGCGCAGCAGAAAACTTTCTCGTTGGATATTCGCATCAGCTCCGACATGTGACGTCATGTTGTCTTGACAACCATGCAATATCGTAAACCATATTCAAGTCGTTCTCCATTGGATAGAGTGATGTAATACATATAGGATTAGTGATTATACTGACAGTATTGCATGCTATCAAACTAAATGAATGAAACCCGCTAGAAAGGAATAGAACACCGTTTTTATTCCATGGAAAAAGTGTCCTGTATGGATGATGATTTCCTCCTAGCACCACCCAGAGAAGTGCAATCTTCATGACACATTTTCTGTTTTAAACCTTTTGGCTTTCGAGCCAGATTTGCCTCTTGTTTTAATCTCGTATAGAATCTTTTTTTTGTTTTGGACTGATGTTCATTTCTGTTTGTGTGTAGTTAAAGGATACACGCGCAAGGCAGCAGCGCTGGAGGCAATGAAGGACTATTCCAAAGCCATGGATGCCTATCAGAAGGCTTTGGAGCTTGATGCAAACTCCAAGGTACAAAATAAGGGGGGGGAGATTTCTATAAAAGAGTTTGAATAGTCAGGTCAGACTCTTGTTTATGCAGTTTCACCGAGTCACTTCTTGGCTATAGTAGTCTCAATATGTAAGACGGTCTCCTTGAATTACAAGGAAAGGCAGCTGACAGAATTGTACAAGAAGGGAGCTGCTGATGAAAGTAGCTTCATGTGAGGATCTAAGTTACAAGCTGCATTTTCCTCTTGAATGAGGCACCATTTTTATATTTAGAATTTTACCTTGAATGGCTCATGATTGATGTTCTGGAAAGACAAGCTCGGTCATTGCTTATGTGGAACAAGCTGTTATTCTCTGAGTTTCTGATTTATTGGGTGGGGGGTGTGTGCACATGCAGGAGGCTACAGAGGGGATGCAGCGCTGCATGGTGAGCCAGGCCATGAGGAATGATAACCCAGAGGATGTGAAGCGGCGGGCCATGGCTGATCCGGAGGTGCAGCAGATCATGAGCGACCCTGCCATGCGCATGATCCTCGAGCAGATGCAGAAAGACCCACAGGCCCTCAGCGAGTAAGAGAGACACATGCATACAAAACACACCCTTCTGTTTCAACTGAATAAACTAGATTTAAAGCTCATTGGTTTCCCCATTCGCTCCTATATAGGCACTACATGGATAATACAGCTATTTGTGTAGGATGAAACCATCGTTATATTCAGTGTAATGATAAAACCAGTTTGGAATAATGTTTGTTTATATTATTCCTGATGTACAGCAGATTTTTACATATTTAAGAATATTAACAAGAGGGGAATTGGTAAACTTTTTTTAAATGCAATAAGAGTAACACTATTTTCTAATATTCATTTGGATAGTCTCCTTTGAATAGCACATCTTTTAATAAGTAATTAAAACTCAGATGCAGTTTTGTAGTAATTGGATAGCCCTAGTCTAGTGTGTTATCAGAAATTCTTGGTCATGATGTAATTACATTCCCTCAAAGCATTTGTGCACTGATGCACATTTGTTCAAGGGAATCACAATACACCTATGAATCAATCATTTTCCCCATCTATAATAGTTACTTGTCTGTAAAATCGAAAGTCAGTATTACTAATTTCGTGCAAGAGTGTCACACCTGCATGCCTTGGCTCCGTGTATCAGATAGACTCTCGCACACGCTATAAACGACTCGCACCTGCATAGGATTAAGGCGCACTCAGTGTGCCGATGTGAAAACACACTTAGTTTGCGAAGTATTGAGTTGTGTTTCTCAACAAGTGCCTTGTTTCCTGATCCCTGATTTCCTGTTTCTTGTCTTTGAGCCTGCCGAGTCTACGATAGTCTGTTTGTGCCTCACTCAAACTATCGCCTGTTTTACGATTTTCCCTACCGTTCTGGATTGTTTACCGTGTTCACTTGTATTAATAAACACACCTCCTGCACTTAGATCCGTCTCCCAACCATCTCTGACAGAATACTTCACACTCCCTGATAAAGAGAAGCACATTCACCTGTTCATACATCATGTTCAGGAACAAACTGTTAATGCTGCTGAAACAGCCATCGTTAAATGGTGCGATTGGAGTCTTGTTCTCGGACTCGACTCAATTTTTTTGTAATGACTTGGACACTGGGGAATCGAGACTGGACTCTGACTCCGGTTCGATGTTTAGTGACTCGACTACAACACTGGTATTACCTGGCCGGTCCTCCTGCTTCATGCTGTTCTGTGTATAAAGTGTAGGCTGTGTGTACTATATAAGGGTTTTATGTCATACTTTGCGTCTTGTAGGTCAATATTTCCTGTCCCTGTATGTGTGTATAATGATAGGATGGCATGCCAAGTTTATTCGTAACAAATTCTTTGCACTATTTTCTTAAACCTTGATTGTTCTTGTCTCCTGTCTCTCCCACACTGCAGCCACCTGAAGAACCCAGTTATCGCTCAGAAGATTCAGAAACTCATAGATGTCGGACTCATAGCCATCCGGTGATCAAGAGAGTAGCGTAGAACCACGGCTACCATCATCCAGATCAACACCACTACAAGACCTCAGAGGAAAGAAGACTCCATTCATTCCAAAAAATAATAAATTTTTTTCTCACCAAATAGCAGTCAACCTTATGTTAAACATTTTTATTTAAATGTAAGGCCTTAGTTTTTCATTATGTGAAACATAACATGCAGTGCTCCATTTGCTTCTTAGCACTCCAGTACCAGCAGTGTTTGTCTGACATCTCATCACTATACATCTCTGTCACATCTGTCTCAGAATGGCATATTTTAATAACCTTTATGGATTTCAGTATAAAACGGTGCAACCATTCTGAGATTCATCATCATGTGTCTGTTTTGATGACTACAGGCGTCGAGCACTGCAAAACACAACAATAACAAGTAAAATTATCTTGAATATGGTCAAATATATTTAGCATTTCCTTTTATAAGTTTACAATAAACCAAATATAAGATTATTGAAACCTGTTTCAAGTCCTATGCTGTTAGCAGAAAACTTTGCTTCTTTCTTGAAATATAAATGCTTAAAATTGCTTAAAGCTTGAAATGACAATGAATGTCTGTCTGGATAGGGTTAATCTTATATTTGGTTTCTTGTAATCTTATAAATGAAAATACGAGAGAAATTTGACTGTTTGAAGGTACTTAGATTTGATAAAATACATATATTTTTTGCCGTGAGGTGCCAATATTGCTAATAAGGAAATTCTAGCAGGTAAAGAGAAACAGGTCTGGATTTTTGCAACAAAATACCTAGCGTGTGTCTGGATGAGACGGTTCCATACTAACAGCATAAAGGGAAAAACAGCACATTCTACCCTGTACTTTTGCACTGAACCAGAGATCATAGCCCCACCTTTTAGTCTTTTATTAATTCACTCATTTGAGTATTGCAAATTACAATATTTGTAAATTTCACCTTGATGAAGTCGGTGTAAAAGTAAAAATAACTGATTTTTCTGCCAGAATTTTACATTTGGTCTGAACACTGCTTTAGCTGAAAAAGCTGGAAAGTGTTTTCAATATCGCCACAGCAAGGGGGTCAGAAAGAAATAATAAATGCTACAGCTAAATCGTAGGCATTGGTATCTCTGTACATGAATATTTGAGAATGTAGTCCTATCCGTCCCACCCTTTTTTTTTTTTTTTTTAAAGCCAGTTTCAGTAGTTTCTATCTGACAGTGTTTATGATTAGCTCGTTATATTTACAGGGAAATGAATGCTCAATTGGAGTTGTGATGAGACAAGGTTCTGGTTGTCTGGATGTGGTTGAAACTCACTGTGAAATGGCACGCGTTCTTTTCTAATGTAGAACAGTTTGACGCCTATCAAATCCACTTGCAGTATATGTAGTTATTTGATGCATCAGTTAAAAATCCTTGTTTCTCAAAAATATCGAGTTTGTAAGAGACTAACCTGATTATGAAAGCAAAACCTGATCTGAGATCGGCACTCTTAACTCTGTATGTCTGCAACCCGAAAAGTTCATATTCAGCCCTGAGTCAGCCTTGATAATGGTCATACTGTATACAAGGCTAAGTGGTTACTGAAGTATTTTAAGGAATTTCAAATTTTGGTACCAGTTTACATCGTGCCATCGAGTCTTCGTTATTTCTAAATGCAACATCAAAGTGTCCGTGATTGCAAGTCTGCAAACCTCTCACTGTTGTCAGTCTCATCTGTGCTTCAATACAGGGCATAATCCGACACGTAGATGTGTCTGGCTGCTTTCATGCTCCTTTTTTTTCTTTTTCTCTCTTTTCTCACTTCAATAAACTGATGCATACCACACCATCTTGAATGCATCCAGTTGACTTGCTTCTTACACAGTTGATAAAGCAGAGCATAAATGACTGCCACTCAACTAAGAAACCTCTGACCAAGTCCTAAAATAGGCCTGTATGTTGTAATACATATGCATAAACTAGTTTTAGGGTATGTAGATACACAGCACTTAACAAAAGAGTCATATTTTAATTATATAAGCAAATCAGTCCTCGGGAGGAAAAAAAAATGTACCTGCAAATGCTTTTGATCATAATGTATGTGTTCTGGAGAAAACATGACAAGTTAAAATGTTGATGCATCATAATTGTTCTGAAAAATATATCTGAATGTGTTTGTAAATCAAGCTATGGTTTGTGTCTGTTTTAGTTCTGCATCCCAGACTTCACTCATCATTTAAAATATGAAGCAATGCTGATTGAGCATGGCACATTAAAAACAGACTATTTTATTAGTCTGTGTGTGTAATACTCGATAACAAGCCAAAGTGCTGGCTGAAATTCACCCTGCTTTTATGTTCAGCACCATGAGAGCAGAGACATAGCATTTACCATCAGACATAAGTACAATAACAGAATATTGTTGTAATCAACTGTGAATATTAATGGATGCTATCGGTAATCTGACTCTAAAGATTTTATTGAGAAAGGAAATTTAAAAAAAAGTCTATTCTGTACTATAGACCCACACCTTTAGCATGTTGATTTCCTAGATTTAAGCAATGGGAAACAAGTGTTGCCAGGCAAAACCAACCTCACCCGGTAGCACTTATGATGAATATGAAGGAAGATATCGCGGAAAAACAATTTTGACCTTTTTGGTGACCTTGATTTTGACTGTGTGTGTGAACATACTTGGCCAATAAACATGATTCTGATTCTCTGCTGCTCTCAGCCAATCAGAACACACCGTATTGCTCTCACACTGTACTGCACGCTTGTTACACGCTTATGTTCTTACAGCATGATGACACTGTATATGAGGCAGTAGTCATAGAAACCTTGACCGGATGACCCTCAAAACGTTGGCGGTTCTATTTGAGACCAATGCACATCTATCCTGAAAGTTTCATGAAGATTGGTCCAGCCGTTTTACCGTAATATTTCCCGTAATATTTCGAAAGAAACCCCACCAAAAACAATACCTTGCCCCCGGTGAGGTAATTATGAGGACGTGGAAAATCGTCAGATAAAGACACTGGTCTTAGAGTTACCTGATGCTTTTATGAAATCTTCTTAAATTTTAACGCTGAAAATTCTCCTTGTCCATGTACAAACCCCAAATCAGAAAAAGTTGGGACAGTATGGAAAATGCAACAACAAAAAAAAACAGTGATTTCTGAAATTACTTTGACTTCTGTTTCATTGTAGACAGTGTGAACCCAAGATATTTCATGCCTCCCATGGACAGGGGCAATTTAGGGCTTGTAATGAGGTAGAATAATTAAATAATCATGTGATTTGAAACAGGTGATGTCAACAGGTGAGTGCAATCTTGAATTGGTACAAAATCAGTATCCAGGAAAAGCCGAGTCTTTGAGGAGCAAATATGGGTTGAGGATCTCTAGTTTGTCAACAGATGCATGAGGGAAAATTATTGAAATGTTCAAAAACAATGTTCCTCAAAGAAAGATACAAAGGGATTTGGATATTTCGGCCTCTACGGCCGTGTTTTTCAGCCATTGGGGGAGGGCCCGTGAAATTTTTTCAAGTTTGAAACCAAATACTAAATAGTTCAGGATGTCATAGTGTCCCAAATCCGGTAGCTGGTTTGCCGTATACTTTTCAAGTGGAATAAATACATTTGTGGGTAAATTAAGAAGAACAAGCCTTTATTTTGTCACATTTAACCCGCACCTACGTGTGCGCACACGCGCGCCCACACTCACACACAAACAGAAAGAGCGAGCACAGTGGGCTGAATAAATAAATACATTTGTGGGTAAGTTATATGGATCTGTGATCCCTGCTGGAAGAGAAGTGTAGTTAGGATTGAGAATCAAGTGGCTGTGATTTGTTTACATCCGACTAAAACTTGTAGCGCTCTAGCAACTTTCTCAAAGATGCGTGCAAAAAGCCCAGAAACACCTATTTACCCAGGCAAAAATGATACAGGATTTATCTTGTAGTGTCCTGATCCCCAGATCTTTAACCCAGCCACATATAAAA
>JAOANJ010000021.1:11746679-11762837 GCA_026413345.1 Ariopsis seemanni
CCCCCCCCCCCCCCCCAGGACATCCTTCAGGATCTCTTCATGTCCACAAGTGAAGATGCATCAGCGAGGAGGGAGAAATCAGAGTTCTTGCCTGAGCGAGAGGTTTAGAGCTGGGGTCGAGTTTGCTCCTGTGGATGTCAAATTCAGCTCGTTTGTGCCAGAACCTCCAGGCGTCCAGCAGGTTGCGGTAGTTCTCGATCCAGCACTGTACACGCGTGTCCTTCACTACTTCAGCACTCGAGCCCTGAACATACCACACACAACACACAAAAAAAACCCTTCTAGGAACATTTTCTTCTCAAGATTTTTATTATTAGTCTGGCTTGTTCTAAATCAGATACTTGCGTGTGTGTGTGTGTGTGTGTTAAAGCCTGTGTCTGAGAGCTTGTCCTACCCTGAGCATGCAGAAACTGGCAGTCTGCACGTCTCCTGTGCGATCCACGTAGCTCTCCATCAGATCCACACCGTCCTTTGTCAGCCCCGTCAGCAGAATGCCCTCCAGATTCCCCGCCTCCTTCATCTCATTCGTCAGCTTATCAATGTACCGGGACAACTGAGACCAAACAAAAAGTAAAGCACCAATACAAATAAAATCAAATAAATGAAAAAATTAAGAATGTTAACCTCAATCATGTTAAGTTTTTTTTTTTTTTAATTACTAAAAGTAACATCCTTAAAAGGACAAACTGAGAACTCTGGGTATTTCTTTTCTCACTAATTAACAAGCTGCCTCAATAAACAAATCATTAAAATCAAGCATGAATATTTTACAAATTAAAAACAAAGAATATCCTTAAAAGACTGATAAACCAATTGACTGGGTGGAACATTAAACTGTACACTGAAAAATAAAATTAAACAATCAAAATTTCATAAAGAAGATATTTTTCAAGATATTAAAGATTAGAATGCTAAGAAAAGTACACAATTGTAAATACAGTATATAAATTAATAATAAACAGTTTAATATCAGTTTCCACAATTATGGAGCTTCACCTGATATAAAAGCTAAATATACTGCATATACTCTACTAATTTTAAAAATCCTAAATACTAATTGTTAAACTTATCATACTAAACATCAGCGATATATGAAAAGTAAATCAAATTTGAAACCTGAGCAACACTGATACTAACAGAGGAAAAATTATCTGAGACAAAGTGAAGGAATTAAACGATACGATTACCTAATTGATAAAAAGTGTAAATGTAACAGCAACAATATAATGAGGGGAAAAAAAAAAAGAACTGTACAGCAAGAAAAATTAATAATAATAATAATAATGAAAGCACTAAGATACTAACAGAAATTATACTGACAAAGTTAAACTCGATTACTAATTATTATTGTTGTTTGCACAACGGTTTCTAAGGATTTCCTCGGTTTCTCGAGAGAAAGTCGTCGCATCGACACGCGATTTAGTCTTAGCTGGAGTCTTCGTAAGTATAAAACTACACATGTACATGATTTAATAAGCGAGTATGAAAGTAAGTGCACAAGACCATACACACAGTACTGTGCAAAAGTCTTAGTCTTTTTTTATACAAACTTTATTATAGATTCCTATTTTATGACTTCCACATTATCGAGTCAAAACATTACAAAAACATTTTAGGAGTTCCAAACGTTGGGGGGGTTTCAGCACAAAATTAAAATGTTACAGGGAAAAAAAACTAGATGTAACTCGACGCCAACGGCGCCGATGGGGATGCGTCCGCCCGGTAGACTACACACCTTATTAAGTTGTGATTTGGGGATGGACATTTGACCTCACAGTAATCTTGACCAGGTGAAAGTACTTGTATCAGCCTTGGAGACACTGTGTTCACAAGGTTTTCGGACGGACATTTGACCTCACAGTGACCTTGACTTTAGACCTTTTGATCTCAAAATCTAATCAGTCCATGTTTGTCCCAAAACACACAAATGGTGAAAGTTTGGTGAAATTCCTTTCATTAGCCTTCGAGATACCGCATTCACAAGGTGTCGGGACGGACGGACGGACAACCTGAAAACATAATGCCTCCTGCACCTTGCGGAGGCATTTAAAAAAAAAAAAGGCACTTTTACCTGCAGTGTGAACTCTAATGAGTATTTCACTTTTCCATATGAAATGAGCAGGGTTAACATGGAGAAGTGTTATTTATAAGGAGTGGGTGTGTACATGGAAAAGATGAAATGGTGTGTGCGTGTGTGTGTTTTCCTTACAATATCTACCTGTGCTGGGGGACGGATTGGCCTCCTGTCGCCCCTCAGAGTTATTTCCTGCTGCTGAAGCGACAGGCTGAGCTTGCTGTGTCTGCTCCTCTGGTCTGTCCTCCACGGTCCCCATCAGAGCCTTACGGATTATGTCTTCTAAACCAAGGTTGCTGGCTGGGTCGCTGAACGAGTGGTTCCGAAGGTTCACATTACCTGGAAAGAGTCAGGATAAAGGCATTTAATTATCATCATAATCATAAAAGGTTCTCAAAACTTGAACTCAAATAATGAACTTTGAGCCAGTACACAGTCACGCATTCGTGCAAAATTTTACAAAACATTTTAAATCAAGACCATAGCTGACTTAGCAGAAGTGATTACGAGTTAAGTGGGTGAGTATTTTATTAACTGAACACGAGGTCTTTATGGGAAAATATCAGAGGTCTTGACAGTACGGACCGAGCCGTAGGCGAAGTCCGTACAAAAAGACAGAGATCTGATACTTTCCTGTAAAGACCGAGCAAGTAAGCTTAATAAGGAGTTTATAATATGGCTTTTTTTTTTTTTTTTTTAATTTCCAAGATAAAAACAGCCAGCCATTCTAATGAGGCATGACGCTGCTTTCAGTCATGTCATATTTGTAACGTAGTTGAGTCATGCAAGCAGAATAAACGGCTAGCGGTTTCAAAACTGAACTTATTTCTCCACTTGAGTAATACATGACAAATGTTCTGAGAAAGACAAAAATATAATCCGTATTGCTTAATTGTTCAACAAAATGGATTTCCAATTAATCTTTTTTTTTTGCAACACTGAAAGCCGGTGCCTAGGAAAGGAAGTCCGTAATCCCCCATGGGCATTATGGGAAAATTGTGCCCATCAAGGAACCAATCAGAGCGCACAAATTTACCAGAAGTAGCTCGTGCCATATAATAAAGAAGGGAAACTTAGACAACTTATGAAAGAAAGAATTTCTGGAAAGGCATATTTCAAATAATAGCACCAATAGCTCACGTGCCAGGAGGAAAAGAAAAAAAAAAAAAAAAACACGTAAGAAAAAGTAAACCATGAATATTAAAATCAGCGTCCATAGAAACTAATACATGGACAATACAACTTATTTGAGTTGCTGTAGTAATATAAAAACAACTCACTTGAGGTTGTTACTGCTGGTAAATTAAAGATCTCTGTGCCTGGCTGTGCATTACCTACAAAAGAACAGAGACAAAAGATTGGGATTTTGAAAAATTTGTTTTAAGAAATCTTGATCATTTGTATAGCAAGTCTTTGCCATTACCCTCTGAGGTAAACAAATGTACACAAACCACTGCTTCCAAATTTAATCAATCACCCAGCCAGAACACGTCAGAGGTCCAACGGTAAAACTAACTGAAACTAAGATTTTAGTTTTGCACGACAGCTAATGAGAGCACGATATCCCCCGCTGGCAACTATGCCTTAACTCTGGTAAAGTGTGACTGAATTGAACGAAATTGCAATATGTGTATTACCGACATATAACAGAATCCTGTCAAGTTTCATGAAATTTGTCCAAAAACTGATAGAGGAGTTGATTTCAGAAGGCGAGTACCCTTCCTGGGATAGACGGACGGACGGACATCGCCACGACATAATCCCCCTTCGGGCCTTTTGGCTAGTGGGGGATAATAAAAATTGTGAGGGAAGTTGATTTCAGAAAGCGAGCACACCTTGATGAAATTGCCAAAATACAAGTCAGTTAATAATGAAGGGCATAACTCTGGGAAAATTTAATTTCCAAATTAAATGAAATTTCAATATGCGGATAACTGTCGTATAACAAAGCCTTTTGCCAAATTTGGTGAAATTCATCCACAAATTGTGAGAGGAGTTGATTTCAGAAGAACGTACACCCTCATTAAATTGTCAAAGTACAAGTTATTTAATCAAGGGTCAAAACTCTGGGAAAATTTTCACAAATGAAATTAAATCGCAATATGCGTATTACCGTCATATAACAAGGCCTTTTGCCAAGCTTCATGAAATTCCTCCACAAACTGTGAGAGGAGTTGATGTCAGAAGTCAAGCACACCTTCATGAAATTGTCAAAGTACAAGCTTGTTAAATCAAGGGACATAACTCTGGTAACATGTGACCAAATTTAATGAAATTACAATATACGTATTACCGACATATAACAAAGAATCCTGCCAAGTTTCATGAAATTCCTCCAAAAATTGTTAGAGAAGGCGATTTCAGAAGTGAGCACCCTTCCCGGGACGGATGGACAGACATCACCACGACATAATCCCCCTTCGGGCCTTTCAGTCAGTGGGGGATAAAAAAAAGTTTAAGAAGAGCCTTTTTTTCTCATCCACGCCAGTCGAGGACGTTCTCCTAGATGACATGTCACCATATATTTCTGGAGTTACGTCAGAAATGTTTGTGCCGTGGTCAACCATCTGTAATGCTGATCATGACGGAGAGCCGCAGGAGTGGAACGGGGTCCGGTGCATCACATCGTGATCCAATCTCTCAAACCGTATTCACATGTGATTTGGGACACATAAAACATGGGGAAAACATGCAAACTCCACACAGAAAGGACCTCGCCGGCCACTGGGCTCGAACCCAGGACCTTCTGGCTGTGAGGCCACTGTGCTAACCACTACACCACCGTGCCACCCCATTTTAGAGTCATGAGTGAAAAACAAATTAGTAACGTCAAATCAAAGTGTGATTCTGGCTCATCAAAGTCAGTATCTTGTATGGCCACCCCTGGCGTCACACACAGCCTGAATTCTCCGATGCACTGAGTCGATCAGTTGCCGGATTTCAGCCTGTGTGATGCGTTCCCATTCCTCACAAAGTGCCTGGCGCAACTGTAGGATTGTGAAGGGTTCTGGATCACGCCTTCTCACTCGACGATCCAGAATATCCCATAGGTGCTCTATAGGGTTTAAATCTGGAGAAAACACAGGCCAATCAAGACACTGAACATTGTTCTGCCTCAGGTATTCCTGACAGACTCTGGCGACATGTGGTCTCACGTTATCCTGTTGCAGCGTTAGGCGGTAGCAAGTTACCAGTGGAACTGCGATAGGGGCCAAAATGTCATCGAGGTAAGGGGCCGCACTGAGGTTTCCATCGATGAAGAAAAGCGCAGTCTTGTGTCTGCTGCACATCATGACAGCTGGTCCACCCCAGCGGTCACGCTCCAGGACATTAGCGTCAGCATAACGTTCCCGTCGCCTGCACCAAACACGCACTCTGCCATCAGCAGCACTCAACTTGAACCTCAATTCATCAGAAAACAGGACCCTGTTCCACCTGAGCGCATTCCAGCCCAAATGTGCCCTTGCCCATTCCAGATGGACACAGCAACGCGTAGGAGTCAACACCAGACTACGACTGGGATGTCGGTTGTGCAACCCGACTTCACGCAAGTGATTGCGTACTGTTTGGTCGCTGATCCTGTTCTGGTGGCAACCTCTGGTCTGTGCAGCAGTGACTGTAGCTGGCAGGAAGCGATTGCAAAAGTGCTGGAGACGAATATGGCGGACCTGCTGAGGGGTGATGACACGTGGTCTGGGAGCACGTGGTCGGTCGTTAGTGCTTTCTGTGTCTTTATACCGGCTCCAGAGATGCGAAATGGTCGACATGTTGACGCCCAGAGCCCTTGCAACCCGTCTTTGTGACATTTCGCCAACAAGCACACCGATGGCTCTTTCTCACTGATTTTGACATAGTCGTGCCATGGATGAACATTGCACCAGTACAATGCCAATGAGTATTTAAATTGCCCATTGCTGTGGCTATTTATTGACCAAGTTTAAGAAGGATTGGTCAATGAGTTCTACTCAACCTGAGTGGAATCGCAAACTTCTAAACAATGTGCATTCAAGTGGAACGACTTGTCCATACAGCAAAATAAAAACAATCTCATGAGCTTTTAAGGTGTAGTTTAGGTATCATTACCCAAAACCACAATCTTATTTAGCGTACACAAAATATTTCAAAATTTGAAGTGTTGCATTGGAAGTTTTGGTCAGTGTACATCAAAGATCAATGCATAAATCTATCAAGAATATTTCAATATGGGTTAAATTCCCATTAGGTGCAAGTTTGTATGTGTATGTCACTCCATTCACACAATATTGCATCAATATGATATAGTTCAGTTTAAATGATAATATAAACAGGTTTATAGCTCATGCCTGTGAATGCACATAGGAAAGCTAACCTCGCTTAGGACACAAACTATTACTCACTTAAAAAAATTCCAAGTGCTAAGTGGTTCCTCATTATCGCATAACTAACAAGGTGGATTGACACATATTTTCATGTAGCCTCCCTCTATACTCATTCTAGCAGTAAATGGCCCAAACAGCCATTTTAAATGGATACCAGCAGAGCCAAATGGCATTGTGTTTGTTGTAAAGAGCAATATGAGGTATCTTTGGCAACATTTAAAGATAGGTACTGTTTCTGTTAAATACAATTATAGGTTTTTTTTTTTTAAATAATGTGTGTGTGTGTGTGTGTGTGTGTGAGAGAGAGAGAGAGAGATTTACTGTTATATTTTAAGGTAATAATCTGAGAAAATCCTCTTCATTGTAACCTTGATGCTCTTGGTGTAGCTGGCAAGAAAATGAAATATCCACAGATTAATGGTCAAAGATGTGCACAGATTATGAGACTTCTTTCCATGTACTTTACCTTATCTCTACTGTAAATTTTCTGTTAGGTTTTTTTTTTTTTCATTCACATCACACAACACTTGTCTCAAATGTCATCCAATATTTTATCAGTACATGATCCTCCTACACTTGGGCGTTTTCCCTAAAGAGTTCCTGCTATTGCCTCTATCTCTATCCCTCTCTCTCTTCCTCTTTTTGCAGTGTTACAGTGTGATTCCAAAATGATTTATGTGATGCAGGACCAGCAGAATTGTGATTGCAGCAAATTTTCACACATTCCCATGACCCTACAAATCAGAGCAGAGTTCATAAAGTCAGATCACTCTCCTCTTGAGGGCTTCAGTGATTTACTGTGATTTACTGGCTGTGGTTATACATTCCACTCATCGTTTCAACTAATCTCATCATCATTTCTATCTCTCCTACTCACATGCACATGTTACTGTTTCACAAGTGGTAAACATGGATAATACACAAGGTAGAAAAATATCTCATGTCTGTATCAATCAATCAATCAATCACTTTTTTATTGTCATTGTCATAAATAACAATGAAATTCCGTTGGAGCAACCCAGCTATACATAGTAGGTGAAAAAGTGCATAGTAGTGCAAAGTCCCATAATACCCATTATAAATAGAGTCCAGTGCAGGCATGAAATGTAAACGGTCATAGTCGTAGCAGCAAGAGGTATATCAGAAAACAGATCAAGAACAGGGGCACCAGAAACAGAGAGCATGGTCAGATGTGGAGTTAATGTAATGTTGCAGCAATGCAGAGTCCAGTTCACAGTTATTGTAGGGTGATGTGTGGTTTACTGTCCATGGGAGGAGGGGAGAGAGGGGAGTGGGGCACTGTTCACCAGCCTCGCTGCCTGAGGGTACAGGCTTTGGGCCATTCTGGTTGTTCTGCTGGTAAGGCCCTGTACCTTCTGCCTGAGGGCAGCAGGTGGAACAGGTGATGGGCCGGGTGGTGTTGGTCACGCAGGATGTTACGCACTCTCTTTAGACAGCGGGAGGTGTAGATGGTACCGATCTCTGGTAGAGTGGTCCCCATGATTTTCCCTGCTGTTTTTACCACCCACTGGAGTGCCTGCTGTTCGGCCTTAGTGCAGCTAGAGAACCACACAAGGAAACCATACATCAGAACACTGCTGATGGCACAGCTGTAGAAGTTCACCATCAGCTGTTTCTGGATCCTGGCATTCTTCAGTTGCCTCAGGTAGTAGAGCTGTTGCTGGGCCTTTCCTACCACTGAGGTGGTGTTGATGCCCCAGGACAGGTCCTCAGTGATAGTCACTCCCAAGAATTTGAAGTATGTCACCCTCTCCACCGCCTCATTGCCGATAGAGAGTGGAGGGTGGTTGTTTTGTCTCTTCTTGCGGGGGTCCACAATCATCTCCTTGATCTTCTTGATGTTCAGTATGAGATTATTACCCACACACCATGACGCTACATGTTGCACTTCAGCCCTGTAATTCGTCTCATTATTGTTGTTGATAAGTCCGAGCACTGTGGTGTCGTCAGCGAATTTAACAATGAGATTGGAAAGAGAAGAAGCAGAGCAGTCATGTGTGAACAGGGTGTAGAGCAGAGGGCTAAGCACACACCCTTGGGGGGCCCCAGTATTGATTGAAAGGGTGGAGGAAGTGTGCTTGTCTACTCTCACACTCTGTGTTCGGTTTGTCAGAAAGTCCACAATCCAATTGCACAGTGAGATGTTCAATCCAAGATGGTGTAGTTTGGCTTGGAGCTTGAAGGGCCGGATTGTATTAAAGGCCGAGCTGAAATCGACAAAGAGGAGCCTCACATAGGTGTTCTTCTGCTCGAGATGCTCCAATAGTGAATGGAGCACGATGGCAATAGCATCCTCAGTCGACCTGTTCTGTTTGTACGCAAATTGGTATGGGTCAAGTGTTGGTGGTATTGCGCCTTTAATGTGTTTGATGACCAGTCTCTCAAGGCATTTGGCGGGAATGGAGGTGAGTGCCACAGGTCTGTAGTCATTCAGACATGTGACATTTGACTGCTTGGGGATGGGAACTATTGTGGCTGCCTTAAAGCAGGCGGGGACCCATGATGTGGACAGCGATGTATTGTAAATGGAGGTGAAGACATCTGTTAGCTCTGCAGCACAATCTTTCAGCACATGGCCCAGCACACCGTCCGGTCCGACTGCTTTTCTGGTGTTGATGCTGTGGAGGACATGTCTCACCTCATGAGAGCTCAAGACTGGAGCAGGGTCAGAGGAAGGGAGGGGGGGGAAGCACCGGGTCTGTGTTTTCCCTGTCAAAGCGGGCATAAAAATAGTTTAAATCCTCAGCTAAGGTGGCATCAGCTGAGGAAGATGTTACTGTTGCTTTGCTCTTGTAGTCCGTGATGGCCCTGATGCCCTCCCATACCTGTCTGGGGTTTATAGAGTTGTTGAAACTCTATACGCCTCCTATGTTGTTGTTTGGCAGTATTGATATCTTTCCTCAGTGCAGCCCTGGCTCTGCTGTATGCCCCAGGGTCCCCAGAGCTAAGTGCCAAGTCCCTATCTCAGATCAGCTATTCTACACTGCGTGCCATCCAAGGTTTCCTGTTCAGATACACACGAAAATGTTTCCAACATGTAACGTTATCCACACAGAAGTTGATGTAACATAGGACAATGGAGGTGTATTCATCTATGGATTCACGAGTGTCCGTGCACTGCCCTTTGAATACATCCCAATCTGTGTGATGGAAACAGTCCTGCAGCATAGGGATGACACCCTCCGGCCATGTTCTCATAGCTTTGGTTATAGACCCAGCACTTTTGATCTGAGGTGTATACTGTGGATGTAACAGCAGAGAAAGGTGATCTGACAGACCCAGGTTTGGGTAGGCCTGAGCCCTGTATGCATGTGCTGTATTAGTATACACTTGGCCCAGCATTTTATTTCCCCTAGTAGCACATTTCACATTACGACGGAACTTGTGAAGAATTGTTTTCAAGTCAGCATGGTTAAAGTCCCCACCTGCTATAAAAACACTGTCCGGATAAGCTACTAAACTGTTGTTTATGCTGTCATGAACCTGTGCTACCGCTAGCTTAGCATTAGCGTCTGGTGGAATGTAAACAGCACAGATGTGAACAGCAGTGAACTCCCTCGGTAAGTAAAACGGTCTGCACTTTAGCAACATGAGTTCTACCTCTGGACTGCACAGTTTACTCACTACGGTTACGTTGGTGCACCAAGAGTTGTTAATATAGATGCATAGTCCCCCACCGGTCTTTTTGCCAGAGTCCGTAGTCCTGTCGGCTCTGTAGGCGGTACGTCCCGCTAGCTCGATAGCAGCGTCCGGAGTGGTGCTGTCCAGCCAGGTTTCAGTGAAAATCATGCAGCAACAGTTATAAATAGTCCTCTTTGCTGCCATATGTAGCCATATCTCATCCATCTTGCCACGGATCGACCGGGCATTAGAGAGAAAGACAGTAGGAAGCGGTGGTTTGAATGGATTAGCCTTTAGCCTGGCCCATACGCCAGCCCACTTACCCCTTTTCTGCCGCCGCTCACAGCGCCTCCTTCACCGGCCTGCCGCTGCGGGGTCCCCGGGAGATGGTTTGGTGATCTCAGGAGGATAATACTCGGCTAACAGGTGGTGTGCTCCAGTGTTTAATTGAAGGAGTTCAGAGAGGTTGTATTGGAGTGCCACTGCCCCAAAAATGTGTAGAGTAATACACAGTACCACCAATAAAGTGCAAAAACTATGCCAGCTGTAGTAGCTCCTAGCCACTGAGTCTGTGCGCGCCGCCATCTTTTATAAAATTCTTGAAGTATGAAGTAGCCTTGTGTATCTGTGCACTTCCAAGATGGCGGTTATAACCATGAGCTGCTTTATCAAAAAATAACTATGGAATTTGAAATATTTCTATTGTGTGTATCTCTAGTATGGATAGGCAATTCTTTTGAGCACATGTTTTCAGGCCAGTTGGCTCTCCTAGTCTGCGTGTCTTGTCCTTGCTGCTTGTGGTCGTGTTTCCTTTCCACCCACTCACAAGCTGTCATCAGTCCAGAGTCTCAGCACTGCCAGACACACTCGCACTTCATCAGGTACTCATTCCTTTAGCTCACTCAATGTTTTTCTACAGCTGCTCTTTTTGACATTAAACTTACTTATTCTCCACATTTTCCTCTAATCTTGGACATTTTCACCCACTCTCGTTTCACCAGATATTTGTTCTTCTCTCTTCTAATCTCTTATTTTCTTTTTATCCCTGTTTCAAATGGGATTCCTTTGCCTTTATGTACTATATTCAGTACTATTACTAGTACTATTAAGTCTCCATCATCCCTGCAGGATGGAATACACTGATCAGCCTTAACATTAAAACCACTGAGAGGTGAAGTAAAGGACATTAATTATCTTATTACAGTGGCACCTGTATCAAGGGGTGGGATATATGAGACAGCAAGAGAACAGTCAGTTCTTGAAGATGATGTGTTGGAAGCAGGAAAAATGGGCAAGCATAAGCATCTGAGCGACTTTGACAAGGGTCAAATTGTGATGGCTAGATGACTGGGTCTGAGCATCTCCAAAATGGTACATCTTGTGGGGTGTTCCCAGTATGCAGTGGTTAGTACCCACCAAATGTTGTCCAAGGAATGACAACTGGTCATGGGTGACAGGGTCATGGGTGTCCAAGACTCAGTGATTCACATGGGGCATGAAGGCTAGTCCATATGGTCCAATCCCACAGAAGAGCTACTGTAGCACAAACAGCTGGCTAAAACAGAAAGGTGTAATCATTATTTTTTTCAGCAGTTTGTGCTACAGTAGCTCTTCTGTTAGATTGGACCATATGGCTTTTGTACCCCATGCGAATCAATGAGCCTTCAACACCCATGACCCTGTCGCCGGTTCACTGGTTGTCCTTCCTTGGACCACTTTTCACCACCTGTGGGGTGAGCTGAAGAGGAGAGTCCACAGGAGAGGGCCTAGGACCCTGGATGATGTGGAGAGATTGTGTAAAGAGGAAATATCTCAGATGCCCTGCTCTGTGTTCTCCAACCTTATAAAATGTTATAGTAGAAGACTCAGTGCTGTTTTACTGGCAAAGGGAGGTTGGTTGTACAGAGTACTAAATAAAAGGGTGCCAATAACAGTGGCACATGTGCTTTTGTTGAAAATAATTATTTATTATTTTCTTAATGTTTTTCTCTAAATAAATTTATTTCAATTAAAGACTGGATTTTTCTCATTTTTCAGTGTAAGATGAAGCTACTTCACAAAAAGGTGGATTTTTTTTCTGACCCTTTTACTAATCTTTACAAGGGGTGCCAATAATTGCAGAGCACACTGTGTATATATAGATTAAGGCATTATTGGACAACTAGCTAACTAGCTGGCTTTTAGGGTATACTTTTTTTTTTTTATTAATTTGATTGCAAGATGATGAAAGTACTACTCAAATTTGCTCTATAGGAAATATATCCACATTGAATTATTTTAAGTTTTTTTTCTTTAATAAACTCAATACCATGCCAAAATTTTTATTATCCTAACTTTTTTATGCTGTTTCAAAAGACCACAATTTGACTGTTCTTTTACCTAATTAAAACTCTGTGTATATATATAGAATGATTAAAGCATTATTTTGACCACAAAGTCAGAGAGCATATTTCAGAAAGACAGCAAAGTATTGTAATGTAGGGCCAGTCATATTTAAATGAAACATTCTCATAAAACTATTCAAAAGGTATGATGTATGAAAATGATAACACAATGTCAAGAATGCTGAGTATTTTTTTTTGACCTGCTAAAGATTCTAAACATGATATGTGAGTTAAAATTACCCCATACATTTCATCAGGTATGATTTTCTTATAGTAGTTTAATGCTTCTTTAGTTTTTTTTCCCTCTATGTAGTCTACAATAAAGTATTTCTTGAGTAGAAAGTGTTTTTTTTTAAACAAAGCAAAGAACCCTTACCTAACCAAAGAACCTTTCATTCCTCTGAGACGACTTCTTCTTTGTTGTCTTTTTTTTTAAAGAGTATATACACTCATATTGACCAACAACCTCCAGACTCCAGACATGAACTGGAGAAGACATCATGACTTTGAGCATAACAAATTACTAATATAGGTGTTGGAGAAGCATTTCAGCAGATTCAAAGTCTGTGGGGAGCTGGCAGGGGCATGAAACTCAAGGATTTGAGAACTGGTCAATAGAGGGTTGTCATATATAACAAGACAGCAAGTTTGAGGTCCGGGAAAAAAGGTAATGGGATATATATTGGCCATGGATGCCTCTCACCATGACAGATCACTCCTACACCTTCTTCAGCATCTATGAATAACAATTTGGGTGCGTTAAGATAAGGACTGTTTTGAACACTTCTCTGAGGGCTTTGAAGGCTTGATCGGCCTGTGTGGTTTAAACTAGATTTTTGTGAAAAAAAAGTCAGATGAATACTCTCTCCTAGTGACTTCAGGCACATGGATCTCATACCTTTTGGTTTCAGAAACAGATTATTTATTTTGCTTTATTCATTAGCATTTCATGAGCACATTCAAACTGTGTATTATCCATCCATCCATCCATTATCTGTAGCCGCTTATCCTGTACAGGGTCACAGGCAAGCTAGAGCCTATCCCAGCTGACTATGGGCAAGAGGTGGGGTACACCCTGGACAAGTCGCCAGGTCATCGCAGGGCTGACACATAGACACAAACAATCATTCACACCTACGGTCAATTTAGAGTCACCAATTAGCCTAACCTGTATGTCTTTGGACTGTGGGGGGAAACCAGAGCACCTGGAAGAAACCCACGCAGACACAGGGAAAACATGCAAACTCCACCCTTGTCAGCTGCTGGGCTTGAACACAGGACCTTCTTGCTGTGAGGCAACAGTGCTAACCACTACACCACTGTGCTGCCCTGAAGTGGTGTCATTTTCTGCAAAATCACTTTGTAACACTGCAACACTTGTGTCTTTCCTCTTTCCTTGAATAATTGCACTTTCTTTTGTTCTTATGAAGCAGTGCTTAAGAAATTTACTGGCTGGTGTCAGCAGTGATGCAAGCATATCCTCCAATACTCCACTCTTCATTATCTTCACATGAAATCCCCTTTCAGATTCCCATGAATGCCATGTTGTTTGGGTGTTCTTGTCTTCATCTGGGATGGTATTAATGATGTCCTGAAGAAGATAACTACATCATAACATGTCTTGCCACAGATGCTTAACATGACCTCGACAGAGTCAGGACTAATGACCAGAGCGCTGATAAATGTTGAGATTCCATGATATGCCTTCCAAAGCATGTGTTTGTGTACACTCTCAGGGAGCATATGCATGTTCTCATGGTATTGACAAAGGCAAATATTATGAGGTGTTTCTGCTTTTGTGAAGACTGCCCCTGGCTTTTTGGCAAATTTTGATTTCCTATTTTGACCCCTTGGTGCTGTTCCTGAAAGACTCTGCCTCAAAAATAGACATAGTTAAGTGCCTCTTTTGACACGGCTTCTTAACTCCATCTTCTTTTATAACAATAGGTCAAGTCAGGTTTATTTGTGTAGTGCTTTTAGCAACAGACATTGTCACAAAGCAGCTTTACAGAAAATTAAAGACTTTAAACATGAACTAATTTTATCCCTAATTTATCCCTGATGAGCAAGCCTGTGGCAATGGTGGCAAGGAAAATCTCCCTCAGATGACATGAGGAAGAACCTTGAGAGGAGCCAGACTCGAAAAGGAACCCATCCTCATTTGGGTGATAGCAGATAGCATGACAAATAACTTGCTTCTATAACTGTGTTCTATATACAGTAGACACAAAGTACAACTGTGTAACCAGAAAATTCATTATAGTTTTAACATGAAGTCTGTTTTGAAGTTATCAACTGTTCATTGATAGAAACTTGAGTACAAGATGGTTCATGACCACTGCAGTCCTAAAGTCATCATGTCAATTTGTAGTCCTCAGCCATCATCGCAAAACTGTAAGTGGCAAGAGCCATCTTCCAAGTGTGACTTTTGACTGTCCATATGGGGCCAACCTCCACAGGAGCAATTTGATGAGACTCCAGCCAGACGTAGGGCATCAGAAAGGATCAGGCGAGTCCGAGGAGCAGAAAAGGTCAGCACCACTGGTGTCTCAGGATCGACATGTAACTTGACAGAGGGAAGATAGGGGGGGATAGAGATACAGAACACAGGGTGTTAGGTATGCCTAGTGTCACCCAATTGTTAAGAACAGTATACATTTTGTGCTGAGTGCAAGCAGGGACTTCATCAGAACTAACTATGACAGCATAACTAAAAGGGAGAGCCAGAAGGTATGACATGACATGAAGGAGTCCTGGGACGTAAAGCAGCCAGCCATTCCACCATCAACAAACCTGAGTGAACATATGTGTGTGGGGGGCATCCATACATCCCAGTTTACCAAAACACTCTATGTCTGAGGACCCTCCAGATCTACTCTTTTACCTAATAAAAAACTATTAACAAAAGGTTTGACTAAAAATATATCTTTTCAGCCTAGACTTAAACACTGAGACTGTGTCTGAGTCCCGAACACTACTTGGAAGCCTATTCCATAACTGTGGGGCTTTGTAAGAAAAGGCTCTGCCCCCTTTGTCTAAGCCTTCCTTTGACAAAGCTTTTGTTGCTGGAGACTTTAATATTCACTTTGACAACACAGAAGACCTTCTGAAAACAGTGTTCGTGTCCACTAGGTAGCTTAATCAGAACGTCATAGGACCTACTCACAACAGTGGTCACACACTTGATCTAATACTATCATTTGGGTTAAATATAGTCACCCTTCCACAGTCTGAAGCTACCTCAGATCTTTATTTAGATTAGATTAGATTCACTTTATTCATCCCACATCGTGGAAATTCACGTGTTACAGTAGCAAGAAAATGTCATACAGATACGAAATAAAACTGAAATAAAAATTAGACAAACGAAAGATTAAATACAGAGGGCTATTTGCATTATTTACTGTGAAAAAGTATAGAAATATTGCCTTATTGAGAGGCTCGGAAAAATTGCACATTACAGGTAGACTCTGTGTGTGTGTGTATGTGTGTGTATATATATATATATATATAAAGCTGTCAAATGATTAAAAATTTTAATCGCGATTAATCTCATAAAATTATGTAGTTAATCGCAAAAAAAATCTTTAAACATCTGTTTAAATTGTACTCAAATACATTTCTACATCAGAGCAAACATTTGAATATATGCTCTGATGCTCCATGTCAATTATAAGGCTCATCTTCTCTATGATAGACA
>JAOANJ010000021.1:13728705-13740809 GCA_026413345.1 Ariopsis seemanni
CAGACGGCAGTAGGTACCATTTTTATGATGGTCTTTGGTATGACCTGACCGTGAGTAGAACTCGCGATCTCCCGATCAAGAGGCGGACACACTAACCACTAGGCCAACTCGCGGTTCAGGGCCACGACCAAAGACTTAAAGGTGTTGGCCTCCAAAGTCCCCAGATCTCTGTCTGATTTGAACATTTGTGGGATGTACTAGATGAACAAGTCCAATCCATGGAGGCCCCACCTTGCAGCTTGCAGGACTTGAAAAATTTGCTGCGAATATCCTTGGTGCCAAATACCACAACACACCTTCAGGGGTCTTGTGGAGCCTATTCCATGGTACACAATATTTGACAGGCAGTTTTAATGTTGTGCCTGGTCCGTGTACTCACCTGTGTACCTTTTCTTTATAATTAGTTCAATTTATATACAATTGGGGTGTTGGAAAGAGAGGGTCAGGATGTAATTCCAATGGCGTAGCTACCACAGTCCTACCAGGCACACGAAGATAAATCCCACACCGCCTGCACAGCTGCTGCGACATCACCAGGCAACATCACACCATGGATCCACAACATGAGCACAGAAGCACCGCTACACAGTGCACCGGTATGTCCCAAATCACCTGCACAGCCACTGCGATGCCACCGGGTGGCATCACTCGCAACACCGCACCAAGCACAGAAACGCCGCCGCACAGAGTGCTGGACAACCCTGATGTTAAAAGTGCAACGAGCTCACTGCAGTCCACAGCGAGGAGCACAGGCATCAGCCATGGTGCACCAAGGCCTGCAGGAAACGGACGCCCAAAACTGGGTCCGGAGCTACGCCACAACCGGCAGACAAAACACTCGAGCAAAAAACAAACATCAAACCCAAAGCAAAATGAAAAGCTCCGGTGAGAAGCAGCAGCCAAAACACACACGGCGTACTCTCAACCGGAAACGGAAATTGTATATCTGGACAATTGAGTCTCTTTTTACAATGTAAAATTTCCAGAACTATTCATAAAAAGCTTCCTTTCCCCCTACCCCATAGACAGCTCTCTAGTCTTCATATTGGTTTATCCTTTTTAACAACAGATGCAGCCTTCACAGGCAAAACCCAGGGCTCAGTCCAAGAGTTAGATATTCAGAGCTATTAATTGTTTAAACATCCACTGGGTGGGTTCATTTTCTAAGTTGTTTAACACCTCTAGATGTAAATATCAGGACCTCTTTCTTCTTCTGGCTGCTCCCGATTAGGGGTCGCCACAGCGGATCTTTCGTCTCCATTGCTCTGTCTTCTGCATCCTTTTCTACCACGCCTGCCACTTTCATGTCCTCTCTCACCACATCCGTGTATGTAAATATCAGGACATGAAGGCTGAAATTCTGACCCGTCATCTCGCATTCATCTTTTGAGCCCGAACCCAGATGTTTTCAGTGTATAGCAAAAGAATTGGCCTTGCTGTTCCAAAAGAAAGCGCTGCCTGCCACTGTGGCTGTTGGCTTTCCCCCGAAACATTCTCTCCTAGTCATGCTTGTTGTCTCAAATCAAACTGACACTTTTTTTTTTTTTTAAATATCTGCTTTCAAGCGGGTTTGTACATAAGGTTTGAAAAGTCCAAACGGCAACTGTTTTGTCGAGAAACACACACAGGTGTCTAAAATGGGCAGTCTGCGATACAGCTATAGTTTGTTTGTTGCTGAGGTCATGTCACGTCATCCTATGCTGCTCCCAATGTGTTAGAATTGCATTCTGCAGATGTATAGCATCAACACAACACCTGCAGCAGCCATTTTGTGCACAAATGGATTATTAATTTTCTATATAAACTGTACAGAGTTGCACAAAGTTCATCGTTGAATGGTAGAGCAAGCAGCACAATGAATGCTCTCTTTCCTAGTTAAGATGCTCTTGGCATTTAAAAGACTTTTGGGAAACCCACCCCTGACCGGTGCTGTGATCTACTTTCTTGATGGCAGTTATCATTACTCCATCCATCCATCTTCTACCGCTTATCTGGGTCCAGGTCGCGGGGGTAGCAGCCTAAGCAGAGCAGCCCAGATTTCCCTCTCTCTGGCCACCTCCACCAGCTCTTCTGGGAATACCGAGGCATTCCCAGGCCAGCCGAGAGATGTGATCTCTCCAGCGTGTCCTGGGTCTGCCCTGGGGTCTCCTCCTGGTGGGGTATGCCCAGAAAACCTCCCTTGGGAGGCGTCTGGGGGCATCTTAACAAGGTGCCTGAACCACCTCAACTGACTCCCTTTGATTTGGAGGAGCAGCGGTTCTACTCGGAGTCTCTCCCAAATGACCAAGCTTCTCACCCTGTCTCTAAGGGAGAGCCCAGCCACCCTGCGGAGAAAACTCCTTTCTATCGCCTGTATCCGCAATCTCATTCTTTCGGTCACTACCCATAGCTCTTGACCATAGGTGAGAGTGGGAACGTAGATGGACCAGTAAATTGAGACTTTTGCCTTTTGGCTCAGCTCTCTTTACGACATCACTGCTGACGCTGCCCCAATCCGTCTGTCCAACACCCACTCCCCCTTACCTTCACTCGTGAACAAAACCCCGAGATACTTGAACTCCTCCGCTTTAGGTAGCAACTCCCCCTTGAACTGGAGCAGGCACTCCACCAGTTTCCAGCTGAATGCCATCCTAATACTTCCCCCAAATAATCATAAATAAATAGGATTTAAAATCTGAACATTCGAGAGCACATGGGGAAGCCGATGCACAATTTTTTGACTTCTTTTAATTTGAACATTGATGATTATGCAGTGAAAAAGCATGCACTGGATTAAGGGAGGGACAAGCTCTAATCAACCCGTGTTGACAAGCAGAACTAAGCCACAATCCAAATCCACAGCCATTTTCTGGATTAGAGCACTGTGTCCTCTGCTGAGGTGTTCAGCCTTTGCATATCACTTCATCATGTTCTCTCCCAAGAAGAATGATGCAATAAGTGTTGCATATCAGTATTGCTTCGTTTTTCTAGCAAAGCAGACCAAGATGTGATTAGCATGCACACAGAGGAGACCTGAGTAACCCAGCGCACACGTTGTAAATCTGTGCAAGATAGCAACGTGTAGATGATCAAATGTGGACCCCTCCCCCCAATAACATAATATTTGAGCCATGTGATTTTGATGCATAATGTGTGGATAGTTTTTGATTATGATCGTGTTCTGTCAGGTGTCACTTCTCCACGTTTAAGCAGTGTCAGGAGTGGCTGAAGAGACTGAATCGAGCTATAGCTCACCCCTCCCGCCTGGAGGACCTGTTCGCTCTGGCCTACCACGCATGGAGCCTTGGGGGTTGCGCTGATGATGAGGACCAGCACCTACATCTCTGCAGACCAGGTACTTACACACAGGTGGACCCATCCCTAAATGTTACATGTGCATGGACTGTAGACAGATTTATTGTTTAAATGTTCTATTCAAAGCAGCATGTCTTTATTTCAAAAGTGTACTTATTGCTTTTTCTTGTCTCTTTCTGTGTCATAACCCTTTTTTTTTTCTTCCCCCTTACCATGTTTTCTCTCTTTTTGCTTCCCTTCCATCCCTCGTTTTTCACGTCTCAGGTGATCATGTTCGTCACAGAATGGAGATGGAGGTGAGGAGAATGGGCTTCGACATGCAGAACACCTGGAGAGTGTCGGACATCAACAGCAACTACAAGTATGATCCAGAAACTTATTAGTAGGGCTGTGCAATATGATCATATTTAAGTTATTCCACGAAATCGAGTCGTACATGAGCTGATAGCCGATGAGGCGCGTAGCACGGAGTTGGCTATAAGCCATATATGACTAGATTGAGTGGAATAACTGTTTTATTCTCTCCAGCTTCACTGGATTTTGAGAAATGGAGCCTTTTTTTTTGGCTAATTTGATAACTTTTTATACAAAATGTCTGAAATAATTTCTGCTTTGAATGTAAATAAACCAGCAAAATGACAGCAGCAATTTATGAAAAATGCTATAATAGTTCTTGAAAATATTTAGTTTTTTTGTTTTTGGTTGGAGAGGGGGAACTATTCTTTTAGCTGTTTTTCTCTTTTAAATACTTGATTTTTGGGGTTTTGTTTTCAGAGTTTTTATTTCGTCCTTGGCTGGTTTAGCAACACGTGCCGCCATTTTGTTTTTTTCTCTACTCACAGTATATGAGCCGATATCCTAGTAGTAGCCAATCAGAGCATGCGATTTGCTCATATCCAGTGAATGTGGGGTTAATAAAATATCAATATTCTGATAAAGTATGGCACAATACACCTTTTCTGAAATGTTGTTGTGGATATTGTGACTTTAAATTTAATAAAATTGATGTTTTTACTACTTCTAAAATATTCTTTAAAATCTTTCAGGGTTAAATATTTTGCATTTGTTATGAATAAAAACGGGACGATTTGTGTCGACATGAAATAAATCCTTAATTTATTTTTTTTGAGCAACAGTACTGTGTTGCAAGAATTAGTGAGCAAACCTAGATCATAGAAATGCATTTGTGAATCAAGATGTGATGTTTTTGTCAGATCGCCTACCTCTACCCATAAGAAAACGGGTTTTTTTGTTTGTTTTTCTCTTCCCCCGTGTCTGAGCATGTTTATGCTGCTGTGGTTGGCTTTCAGACGAGAGTAAATAGAAGTGTGTGTGGATGACGGAGTAAGATGATCGTTCTTGGGCTTGAAATGAAATGTCTGGCTGTGTTCGGCATTTGAAGGACACTCTCTTCCCTTATGCAACAGTACACACACACGCACACACACCATAAGACGGAAGGACACGATCAACCTAGAATTACAACAGCTCACGTGGTGTGTGCATCAGCTGGAGGTACTGCCACAGAACCCCAGAAGCGATGGAGTGAAATTATTTTTGAAGGGAATGAACAGTAGGGGCGTGTGCGTGCGCATGTATGTGTTTTTCTGTGGAGCCGTACCATAGCAGCGGGTAATTAAAGCAGGCCAGGACCTGCTGAGATCAATGAGTCAGAAGCACACCACAGCCAGAGGAGACCGTGTGGGGGAGCGTGTGTGTGCTGTTGCTTGTTTTCTCACATGTTAACCTGTCTGCAAGATGTGTGTGTGCGTTTCTATGTCTTTGAACCACGTTGAGGGAATTAACAAGTTCCTTGGTTAATCAGTGTGATCGTGGACTCGGTACATTTCAATTTGTCTCGGGGAGGGAAGCAAATGCAGTCATCAGTCGGAGTGAATTGAAGTCATGCTGTTCCTGTTGAGTTTTATGCAACTTTCCAGCACCGTACAGAGTAATTCAGCTTACTTGAGCCTTCCAAAAGGTATCACCTAACCACAAGTTCCTCCCTCAAAGGAAGTCCAGCTTCGTTAATGTTTACAGACATTCAACTTCTGCCCAGAAACTTTGCATTTAACTGGTTTTAAAGGTTAACATTAAAGTCTGTGCCTGTGGCAGTTGCACACAAGATATAGGTAAAGGATAGAAATTGGGTTGGAAAATGCTAAATACTTGCAGTCATGTACACAAAACGCATAATGGAGGTGAGGGTAAATCAGAACATGGTAATTCTGGACTCGAGTGGTGCAGCAGAGAAGTCTTCACCTTCTGTTTGGGGTTTAACCTTGTGGGACTGTTTGGGATATCACAGCCATTTGTACGCGGGAGTCAAAGGAGCAGAGTTGAGTATGCTTACTGGGTGGGAAGGGTAGTGGCATACTCCTCTCTCCTGAGAGTCATAGTGACCGTAGCCAGTTGAGTGTTTTGTGAGCTCATGTATGCAGAAGAGGGCAGATGGCACGATGCAGCAGCTATGAACAACATGGTGGTTGGTTTTGCGTGTCTTGGACAAAGCATACTTTTGCCTCACCCTCCCTCGCTGGTTGTCAGCTGTCCATTGCTAGTGATGACTGCTTCATTAGGATGCGCAGATGGGCCGCAAGGCCCATGACGGTCTCGCCCGCAGCGGCAGCACGAACAGCCCAGCCAAGCCACCACGGAATGTCTGGCCTCATAAGGCGCTCGCATACTGTTCTCCTCTCCTAACGAAGCGCCTTGCAAGGTAAGGTAAGGCGAACAAAGTCGTGCCCCCATCATGGTGATGTTGTCTGTCTCTCTCTGGACCTCCAGACCTGACGCCAAGTGGTGCACAAAAGTGCCATAGACCTGACGGGTATGGAAGTTGCCCCACAGTGACAACTGACTTGCTGAGTGAGGCCATCCGTTGGCCATTTGAGTGGCTCTTCCGCATGCCATCTGGTGGTGTGCCATTGACCCTGTTGGGTTCATCTGCCACATTGAACTGAAAAGCGCCCTGCTGCCAGCCCCTTATTGGTGATGGACTAGTTAACCCATAGCTGGAACCCAGGCAGGTGCTATCACTCCGGGTCAGAGCGGACCTGGTGTTACAGAGCAATGGTGATTTAAGGGGTAACTCCACTTTCCCCAATACTCGAGTCGTCCCGGACCTGAGACTCGCCACCCAGTTGTAGTTTAAAGTCATACCCAGGACTAACTCCCGAGCTGGTAGCTGTTGTATGAAGGGGGGGGAGAGGTAGAATTGGCCAGACCAAACTAGGGAGGAAATTTGGGGGATTTAAAATGGCTTTAAATCTGTCCTTTCTTTTCAGACTGTGTTCCAGTTATCCTCAGAAGCTACTGGTGCCAGTGTGGATCACTGATAAAGAACTGGAAAGTGTGGCCTCTTTCAGGTCCTGGAAGAGAATCCCAGTAGTGGTGTACAGGTAAGGCACACATGTAACTGATGAGGCACAAGGTATACGTAGATGAAGAACAGACCGTGCCCTTCCTGAAAATTTTTGTTTTCCTTCCTCCCTTAAATGCGAGTTTTTTAAAGATTTTCTTCAGATCGTAGGTTTCAAAATTATCAGCACCTTTACAATTAATATTTTGGGACACTTGCCCTGGAGGCAGTAACACTTGGTCTCTTCCTGTAAGGTCTGTAATGTAAAGGGATATATAATATATTTTTTAAAATTGTTTAGTGTTTCCAAGCTTTTGGCCTGTAGTGTGACCACCTTCTCATCCTCTCTTTCTGTCTTTTGTCTCAGGCACCAGAAGAATGGTGCAGTGATAGCACGCTGCAGTCAGCCTGAGATCAGCTGGTGGGGATGGAGGAACACCGAGGACGAATACCTGGTCACATCCATCGCCAAAGCCTGTGCACTGGATCCCGGAACCCGGGCATCCTGCAGGACCCGAGGGGACGGGGCTGACTCATCAGACTGCGACTTTGGTAACTCGTTCCTCTGCTCACCCCAGGAATAATCTCATACAAACATGCACATATCCCTCTACAGGCTAAGCAGGGTGCAGCTCCCCTGCATGGAGATGTTTTGGTGTGCAACTGTGTCGGGGTTCATTAAAGCAAGCAAATGACATGGTTTCTCTTTAGTGTTTCTGATTTTAGCACAGACGGAACATTTGGGCAGATTACTTGAGGCAGTTTTAGTTTCGGCTGGTTTGTTTGAGAAAGAAGTTGGGTTCCTTCTCCCTCTTCCCGTTTAGCGATTTTCATGAAAATGTAGTCCAAATCAAAAAAGTTAGGACGGTATGTTAAAACGTAAATTAAAACTGAAACCAATGATTTGTAAATGATCTTTGACCTGTATTGCACTCAAAACAATACAGCAGCACATTGTTTACCTCATGAATTTTGTTTTTGGGTGTCATCCCCCAGTGAAAATAAACAGGCTTCAACTCTGATTCTTACAACACATTTCATAAAAAGCTGGGACATTTACCACTAGATAATGCTGCCATTCCTTCGAACAACACTGAAGATGTTTAGGGACTGAAGACCCCAAGTGATGAAGTGTTTCAGGTCTAAAGCTGTGTAACAGTACAGGGTTGCCGTGATATTTTGCGTCTCAAAATTCACCCCACGTTCTCTATTGGGGACGGAGGGGACGGACACCCTCTTCTTCCACAGCCGTGCCTTTGTAATGTGTGCAGAATGTGGTTTTGCGTTGTCTTGCTGAAATGTCCCTTAAAATGTCATGAAGGCAGCATGATTCTCCAAAATATCGATGTACTTTTCTGTATTAATGCTGCCATCACAGAAGTGTAAGTTATCTTTGCCAAGGGCACTGATGTAACCCCATACCATGACAAACTCCAGCTTCTGGACCCAGTTAACATAAGGTTTCCTTTTTGCATAGTAAAGATTTAACTGGCATTTGTGGACACAACTCCATATTTTAGTGCTTGACAAAGGTTTGCCAAAGTAATCCCGAGCCCATGTGGTTATGTCAGCTGTAGATGAATGACTGTTCTTGATGCAGTGCCGTCTGAGGGATCGGAGATCACAGGTGTTCAGATTAGGCTTGCGCCCTTGCCCTTTATACACCGAAATTCCTTGAATCGTTTAATGACTATATGCACCGTAGAGGGTGAAATATCCAAATCCCTCCCTAGCTATCTTTTGAGGAACATTCTTTTCTTTTTTTTTTTTTCTTTTTTTTTTTTTGAACATTTCAGTAATTTTCTCATGCATTTCTTAACTGGAGAGCCTCCATTCATCTTTGCTTCTCAAAGGCTAGGTCTTTCCTGGATACTGGTTTTGTACCAAATCAATTACCTGTTTCAAATCGCATCATTATTTATTTGTTTTACCTCATTACTAGCCCTAAATTGCCGCCGTCCCAACTTTTTTTTTTTTTTTTTATTAATTTTTTTTTTTTTTTAATGTGTCGCAGGCCTGACACGCAGCAATGGTTGTACAAGTATACTAACACATGAAATGAAATATTTTGGGTCATACTGTTTGCAATGAAATACAAGTCAAAGTAAATTTTAGAAATTTTTATTTATTTATTTTAAATAAATTTGCATTTTTCCATACCGTCCCAGCTTTTTCTGATTTGGGGTTGTACAAGCAGAAGGTTTTTTTTATTTTATTTTATTTTTTATTTTGTCCCCCCCCCCTTTCATGATGGACGAAAATATTGTGTGAAGCACCAAGTGGTCATAACTCAAGTCATAATGTCAGCCAAAACAAAATCTAGCTGCATAAAGAATTGATTGATGGTCACATTACAGCTTCTTGAATTGAAATTGAACTAAATCGATTCTCTGGAAGTCTCTTGAGATTCCTCCCCATAAATTACCATGCAGAATGTTCCTGGGTATAGCCAATATCCTCGCCCCAAAAATAACAGGCCGTTCCATTTTAGTATGAGTTACAGTGAGGGGTGAAAGTATCCGTTTCTTCCACCTATAGATCATTTGCAATGCTTCTAAAGACTAAAATAACTTTGGATCATCTTAATAATATACAGTTACTAACTCCGTTCATCCCGTTTTCAGATGGAAATTCCCCACAGTTGGATAAATGTGCCGTCTTGGTTTTTTTTTTTTTTCCTTCATTGTTGTTCTCATCATAGTAAATTAATGGGAATTGATGGTGATGAAAGCCAAAGGACCCATACTCTTTTAAAGTGCAGCCGAATCAGCACTTGAACCGCAATTAAACTGGACTGTTCCATGCCAAATTAATTTGCTAATGGTTCCGTTTCCCTCAGATAATTATGGCATATAGATTATTCAAGCAAGAATAGCTATTTGGTTGGAAGCCATTTGTAATTAGTTACACAAACGCGCACATTTTTTTTAGGGCGCCGAAGTGAAGACGAATGGATTCCGGGTTGGAGCGGATGTTGCTGAGCAAATTGGAAATGGCCCTTTTGTTTCTGACCCTGTTGACAAACCGGTGGCCAAGAAATTTGGGGTGTCTTGTTGAAAAGGTCATCTTTGTACTTTGTAACCCACACGTACTACACTGGCTCTTTTTTTTTTTTTTTTTTTCTTGCACACTCAGACTCCCATAAGGAAAGAAGCTAGTGTAAATACATTCCTTCCAAATGAGTTTTGAATATTAAACATTTTTAATATCCAGCTAATACTGGACCTTAGGATGATGATTGATTTTATTTATTTTTAATCAACTCTTGGTACGTGCATATTAAATAATGCATTTAGCATCACCAGGGGGTTTGTTGTACCTTATTAGCTCATCCGGCCAACATGTGATGAGTTTATGCCATCATGGGTTGTCTGTCTGGCGTCGTCCACGTTTCACAAAAATCACTTCTCTCTCAATTCTTCACCGATTTTTGTACTTTTTGGCAGGAAGGTAGGTCTGCCTAGGGTGCATCTAGCTTCTAACCAAATTTGCTTAATTCCAATTATTAACGAAGATATGGCGTAATGAAGCCTTAATGAGCAGTTCAACAAAAATCGCTTCTCAGTCAATTCCTCACTGTTTTTGGATTCGTTCTGACAAATAGGTCGGTATTCCTAGGGTGTAGATCGTTCCTTCTGGACTAGACGGGGCCGGAGTGAGCTACGCCATCACTGACTCTCGTTATATAAACAGGACACCTTTTCGGTGGAATGAAAGCATGTATTCGATTCCCTTCTAGCGGGTTTCATTTATTTGGTTTGATAGCATGCAGTATTGTTAGCGTATTGCTTATGCTACGTGTATTGTCACTCTGCCTGATGGAGAATGAGTGTTGAATATGGTTTACGATATTGCACGGTTAAGACAACATGTCGGAGATGTAAAACTTCCGCGAACAAACATGGCCGCCGCCAGGCTTGGTTCGTTAAATACGGAAGATTTTGAGAGAATTTTGAAAGAAGGACGCGTTGAACACCCGAAAGGAATGTGTATGAAAATAATAATATTGGCTGGCTTTTTTTTGTGGTATATCAGATGTATTCGACTCGTTCAATATCATGCTAGCTGGATGGAATATATCTGATGTATCACGAAAAAAGCCAGCTAATAATATTTAAATACGTACTGATTTTTTTTTTTCTTTCAGCTTTTGTCAAGGATCCAATTATCATTTATGCAGATTAGCGATCAAACACCTACAGTGAAATTTAGTCACGGCACAGAGCAGCCCCTCAGCAGTGTCTCGCTTATTTCCTAATGGGCCTCCTGTCTTTGTCTCTCAGACTCCTCCCTGGCAGTGGGTTCAGGTCCTGATGCCAGCACTGCACCACAGAAGCTGCTGATCCTGGATGCGCGATCCTACACTGCCGCAGTGGCCAACCGTGCCAAGGGGGGTGGCTGTGAGTGTGAAGGTAAGCAGCGGTCTTTATCTCCCCCCTCGCACACGGAGTTCACACAAGAGACACCCCTCCTGGGTGGAGACGTGTTGGTGTACGGTTATGCTGTGAGTCATTAGCTGCGATGACGCAGCAGATGACAAGCGAATGCAGTGGTTTCTCCTTAGCCGATCTAATTTTAGCTCCAGAAGACAGTCAGGCAGGTTGCTTTGAAGGTTTAGTTTTTATACAAGAGGCTACAAATCATTCTCTGCTCTGCCCGTCTCTCTCTCTCTCTCTGCATCTTGAAAGAGAAACTTTCTGGCTGCTTTCTCATGTCGGGCACATGCAGTGGGTTGCTGGATTAAACCTGCTGCTTCACCACCTGCTTCTCTGCCCTGTCTCGTATCGCCTGCCTTTCGTTGAAAAGAAACGGGGTCTGTAATTATTGCGTCTCGTATAAAAAGCCCTAAATTTGAAGGCTAAGCCTCTCCACTGAATAGCAGAACGTCTTAAGATTATAACAGCAGCCCAGTTGTCTTAAACATCTATTACTGATTCACTAATTACATCATTATTGGAAACCATCCATCACCCGAATTCAATCCGATTCCATCCAATCTCAACTTTGCGGCCACTGTTTGTTTAATACGGAGTTGTTTTTGTCTCTGGTTACGATCACAACCAGAAGATTTTCATAACAATGACGTCATCACTTAAGGTTATAAGTCACTGCTGTTTCCAGAAAGGAGTTCAATCAGATTTTTCCCTCTTCAAGCTCTGATTTCACCAGATTTGTTTTCCTTTGTGTGTGTGTGTCTGTCTCTATAGAGTACTACCCAAACTGTGAGGTGATGTTCATGGGCATGGCGAACATCCACTCCATTAGGAACAGTTTCCAGTCTCTGAGAGCTGTGTGCAGTCAAATCCCTGATCCTGGCAAGTGAGTACATGGTGCTCCCTTTTCGTCACAGCCAATAGATTATCTTCTTGTATCCAGAGGTGGACAAAGTACCCAACTTCATTACTTAAGTCAAAGTACAGATCCTGCTGGTCAAATGTTACTCCGATAC
>JAOANJ010000021.1:14245292-14255711 GCA_026413345.1 Ariopsis seemanni
GCTGGGATAGGCTCCAGCTTGCCTGCGACCCTGTAGAACAGGATAAAGCGGCTAGAGATAATGAGATGAGATGAGAATATATTAAAATAAGCTAATAAAATAAACCTGTACTAAAGGGGTCTGTAAAATTTATTTTACAGTTAATGGGGTTCATGTCTACAAAACGTTTGAGAACATTTGGGGTCCAGGACAAGTATAAGACCACAAGATTGCTAAAATTAGATAAACAAAGACTTTCAGGTGGTGATGAGAATGCACTGAGTATGTGTTATGGCTTTTATTCTGTTATATTTGCTGTTAGGCCTTCATCACAGAATGGACTAAATACCATTATTGCTAGCATTAATAGTCTGGTGATTTCCAAAAATAACCTTTTATAGAAAGGTCATAAGAAATGCCTAAAAGAGTCTTCTATCATTTATTAGCTACCGGTATCAGTTTATGCTTAATTATCTTCACAACTATCTTCCATATTATCACTTCCCAAATATTTATGCTCTCTTATCACAATGGTTTATACACAGCATAATCATAACACTAAGGCCAGTGTCCGCTCTTGTAAAGTGCCCCGAGTCAATAATGCAGCCACACGTGCTTTTTTCTACACCAGTATCATGTTATGGAATAGTTTGGCACTTTCCATTAAAAATCTTAAATATCAGAGGGGCTTTTAGAAGTCAGGTAAAGACTTTTTTATGGAATGGAGCAATAGATTCATAATTACATTGGTGAGATTTGTCTCTTTGTAGGGTAGTGTTATTTTTTTATTTTATATGATTTGTCCCATTTTGTTTTAGTAATGTTCTTGGACTCGTCTGTGTTAAGTTTTGTGTTTTATTGTTTTTATGTTTTATGTCTTAACATCAAGGACCATGTTGGAAATGTGTTTTTCACTTTAACGTTACCCTTTGGATTGTATTGCCTATCAATCCAAAATAAAATCAATCAATCAATCACTTGATGTACAGTTCAGATTTATTCAGATATGAAGATTAGAGGCCCACAAGGTGCACATAATGATTGAGGGCTGCATCATTAATAGGACTAGGAGACCTGTTTTTGTCCATGTATATTAAGGTATGACAAGTCTAAAATTGTGCAGTTATGGAACATGTCATAACATCTAAATAAAATATTAAATTGCACTTTTTTAATTTATAGTATGTACCAAAAACAAAATAAACATTTTCTCTTTTACATCTGCTTTAACTGTGCATTGCATCATACACTGTTTATGCTGTGTCACTATTGTTCAGAGAAACATCAATCCCTGCAGATGCAGAATTAATTGTATTATGTTGCAGGCAGCAGGGGGTTAATTAATATGACTGTTATTTGTGATTATAATGTTTGCAAGGCCCCCTGTCAGATTGCTTTCCAGGTGTGTGGATTCTGTTTTGTCAGCTTGTTTTCTCAAGTTCTAACTTGTCATCCCTAAATCCCTATACAGTCTGTCTCCCTTTGTTTCTATTCCATCCTCCCATATGCACTGCCTCCCTTAAGTCCTCACCAAAGGCACAATACCCTTTAACCTAGTTTCTCTGTATTTCTACATTAATAAAAGTGCAAAAAGTCTAAAATTCTAATGTTAAATATGGTGTAAATTAAATATTTGAGCTTTATACTGATGATTTGTATGTGAGGTTAATTGTCTTATTTTATACAAGACAGATATACAGCAGTTTGATGGGGATATGGACTTAGTTAACAAATAAACTGGCATCTTGGTGTACAGAATAAAGTAATAAATCATAAGCAATAAATCATAAGAACAAAAATTTTCAAGGCATTTCATAGTGATCCCAATTTCACTTTCTTATTTATGTCTGTCATTAAACTCACCAAACTAAAAATATCTGAATGTGAAACAATGAAACATGATAAGTTTATCATAATAATATCTAACATAAAAGTTATCCTTGGCAGGAGGTATTGTGGATGGTGCACCAGCTTACTGGTTCAAATAATTCAGTGACCATTGCTGATTTTATGCAAACCTTGTAAGCGTATATGTAACATGTCCTTTATTAATTTATAATATTTTTTTTCATTATTATTATTATTATTATTATTATTATTATTATTATTATTATTATTATTATTATAACTTGCCCATATAAAGTGTGCCAGGCTCACATTGGTGAAACAGGCATATTTTATCCATATTGCTAGTAACAAAAGGCCTTAGATAAAGGCTTCATAAAAAACACATTTGATATAAATTTAATGTAATAGTTTGTGATTTGTAAACTTTTGCGATCACATCTCCATATTAGAAAACTATAAATGTATGACATTCTTTCATTTGTTTAATTTCTTATATTATTTAGAAATATATTTTTCTGTGTGATCATGTCAGCAGAGACGATTAATGCTTATACTCACTTTTGCATTTAGAAGTGACATTAGATAAATTCTATCATATATGATTTTATTGTATTTAATTTTTTCTCATGCATATTGCGCTTGTGATTAAGAAAGGTAAAGCATGTATATTGCCCAAACATCATCAATTGATGTAGCCATGGAGATACAATTGGCATCTGTGTATGTTCTGTGTTCCTGATAAGGTTGATTAGGACAGCAACTGGCCAACGTATGTAACTGCTCATCCTTGGCTATCTTGGCCTAAGTACCTTTTCTTGGATCATTTTTGTGCACAAACTGTTCAGCTATGATTTAAGTTTTTACTCTCCAGGCACTTAAATGCAATAAGAAACAGTATAATTTTGCCCCAGGTGATGATGATAAGATCCACAGTTCAGAATTCATTATGAAAGACTGGTTTATCACTTTCACACTTCTTTTTTTTCATATTACACAAACCTTTATTGGTACAAGATTGGTACAAGACCACAGGATCTCTAATAGTAGAATGGAGTTCTAGATAGTGATGAGAACACATTAAAAGTATCTGTTATGGCTTTTAACCTGTTGTATGTCCTGTTGGGCCTTCATGCCAGAAAGCACTAAATAGCATCATTAGTTACACTAGTATAATCTTTAAATATTTTACTGAAGGGCCTCTGTGATGACCTGGCGACTTGTCCAGGGTCCACCTCTCACCCATAGTCAGCTGGGATAGGCTCCAGCTTGCCTGCGACCCTGTACAGGATAAGCAGCTACTGTACAGATAATGAATGGATGGATGAAGGGCCTTAAAATACTTAAAAGGTTTACCAACAATTTATGTACATGATTTTACTTCTTTAATATTACACAAAAAATCATCTGACTGTACCTCATTTGCTGTACAGTTCTGATTTAATCTGATATGGATAATAAGATATGATGGTCTGCTGGGTGCACACAATGAGTGAGGCCTGCAAAGTTATTCAGGCCTATACATAGTTAAAGTTTAAACTCCATTAAGTTGCAAACAGCAACAAATTCAAGTACACACATGCTTACTGTGCTTTATTTTGGACTGATTTTTACATTCATTTTCTTCTTGTAGAAGTTGTTTTTTACATTACCCTGATCATTATCCATCCACCCATCCATTATCCATAACCCCTTATCCTGTGCAGGGTCATGGGCAAGCTGGAGCTTATCCAGCTGACTATGGGCGAGAGGCGGGGTACACCCTGGACAAGTTGCCAGGTCATCACAGGGCTGACACATAGAGACAAACAACTATTCACACTCGCATTCACAGCTACGGTCAACTTGGCGCCACCGATTAGCCGAACCTGGATGTCTTTGGACTGTTGGGGAAACCCATGCAGACACGGGGAGAACATGCAGACTCCACACAGAAAGGCCTCCGTTGGCCACTGGGCTCGAACCCAGAACCACCTTGCTGTGAAGCGACCGTGCTAACCACTATACCACCGTGCCCCTGCCCCCATGCTGGCTTGTTTTGGTTAAAAGTAGGTCAAACATGCCCCACGGTGGTCACGTGATATTGTTGCTCACTTGCTTCGGCATTCTCCGGAATTGTAAAATACGTGACTGATTTTATCTCGGCAAAACATTACACATGGGATACACGGTGTGTGTGCAACTCAAATCGGCTTCAGGTCAATGTGAAACATCTCGAAACTCCCAACAGCAATCGAAATGGAACATTTTTGCTCAGAATTCAACTTTGCAGTCAGAACCTTTAACCCTGCTTGAGTTGTCAATGCTGTACCTCCAGCATAGATTCTATGCAGAAGTATACATCAGCGTTTAGTGTTGTAACTAAAGAAGCAAATGTCAGAACAAGCCGGTATTACATAAATTTATACATAAAGCATATTCCGTCAGATTCTGGGATGTGATTTTTATAATGGATCCATCATTATAGCTGAGATGTTTAAGGATTGGGGAAGTTAAATCAGGGCTGAGATGAAAATCCTTGGGGTCAGATTGAAGCTGCTGCACCTGCATTTGTTATTGCAGAACCCGGAGCGCCGAGTCGTTTTAGTGCTTGCGTAGTTTCGTGCATTAGCTTATTCTAATGGTGTAATGCGTTAGTAATGGATACGACAATCACAAGTAAACGAGTAGATTAAAAAAGTCTTATTGTGTGGGGGTGTGTCTGCAGTGTGCATCCTGTCTAGAAAGGAGGGTGTCCGCTGGAGTGTGTGTGTGGGAGGCCCTTTTGCCTGATATAGAGCCAAGGAACGATGATACATGGAGTCAGCAGGAAGTATTTCTGAAACTGTGATTCATCGCTGGAGAATGTTAAAGATGCAGAATTTGCCTCCTGGATAGCTGTTCATTCAGCAGATTCTCATTCATTCAGCCATTCACTGGCTTGTCATGCTAAACCAGACGGTTTTTTTTTTTCCTCCTCTTTGCCATCCTCAGCCAGGTCACATACCCCAACCAGGGAGGGTAAAGACTAACACTTGCTTCTTTCAAGACCCATTAAGCCAGCCAAACAACTGAAAGTGCAGTATAACACACTGTGAAGAAAGCGCTATCTGCCCTCTTCCGCATACATGAGTTCGTAGACGTTCACGATCGGTTGCTGGAGAGAGAGATATGCCATCCCTCCCATCCTAAAAGCCCAGCCAGTTTTACTCTTGGATCCCGGCCACGGATAGCTGCGGCATTGTCAGGATTTGAACTCTTGAACTAGTTTGCCAAGGTTAGTGTAAAAGAACACGAGCGGCCTGCACAGACCCCTGATCTCAACCCTACTGAACACATTTGGGATGAATTGGAATACCGACTGCGCTCCAGGCCTCCTCACTTAATACGAGTGCTTGACCTCACGAAAGCTCTTGTGGCTGAATGAGCACAAATGCCCACAGCCACGTTCTAAAATCTAGTGGAAAGCCTTTCCAGAAGAGTGGAGGTTATTATAACAGCAAACGCGGACTAAATCTGGAACGCAGTGTTCAAAAATCACATATGGGTTCAACGGTCAATTAATCAACACCTCATGACGGACAATTCAGTAGCGCTGTATCGTATTCTCATGACTTTTAATGATCATTCTTTACCAGTAACCATGCCAAGGTGTCCAATGTAACTTTTAACCACTAAAAAAACCATATTCTTTCAAATTGTGTATCAGAGATTGGTCTCGGTACCGACGGCTGTAGTTAACATTCCAAGAACAAAGAAAAACTTGCTTATGTCCAAGGTGAAAACAGGCAAGAGAAATTAATGGGTGGTAAGTTAATATCAGAGAGGCATTTGAACGATGGAGCTCAAAATGGGATTTTAAACAGACGCATAGACGGCATTGTTTTACTTGATTTAATGAATGTCCATATCAGTGAAACAAGGAAGTGGCTGGGACAAACATTGCATTCTCCTCATAAAAAAAAAAAAAAATGTTGCTGAAGGAGTCGTCTGATAATATTTCAGGAGACAAAAACAGCTGATAAGTTTGGAAAATATGTGAATGTAATTGTCTGGAGATGCTTATGAGCTCTGTGAGACTGCATTATATTGCAATAATACGGACATTATCTAAATGATAGTATCGGGATGTCAACCAGAGACTGATATTTAGTGCTAGGCAGTATTTTAGACGCGTAGACGTATAGTATAATCGTGGCTCTGTACAATTTCTGATCATTAAGGTAAACGTGAAACAATTCTCGGACACGTCGATTTATTATAGTGCAGCAACTTTGCTGACCGCCATCCAGTCTTGTATCATTTGTGTACAGTATTTATTTTTAACGTAGGCTAGTATTATAGGTCAATATTTAACAGTTATTCCACGAAATCAAGTCGTACGTGAGCTGATAGCCGACGAGGCACGTAGCACCAAGTTGGTTATAAGCCATGTACGACGAGGTTGAGTGGAATAATTGTTTTATTCTATCCATATTGACTGGATTTTGAGAAATGGAGCATTTTTATTTTTTGCATTCGCTTTTGAAACTGCTGGGTCAGCAACTATTGTAAAGGCTTTGTTATTAGGCGGACTTCTTAAAAACCTATCAATGGCTGCATGAATTGACTTTAGTGTCTTTTTTTTTTTAAAGAAAGTGCCGTCTTGCTGTCGTGTCGAGGTATAGAATAGAATAGCTTTAGACATTTATTTAATTCTTCCTTGGGCATTTCAGTTCTGTAATTTTCAAACTTCTTTGAGCTTTTGAAGCAGTCTAAAAAAAAATTCAACAAATTTTAATTCTTAAAGATGAAGAATGTCAACGAACCGGCGAAATGACAGGAGCAATTTTTGTGAAAAATGCTCTAATAATAATTCTTGAAAAATAAAAAGATATGTTCTTCCCATCAAATCCTTTCATTCCATGTTTTGTTGCCTTTTTTTTTTGGATTTTTGTTTTTATTTCATCCTCGGTTGGTTCAGAAAACACTCTGCCATTTTGTTTCTCTCTACTCAAGGTATATGAGCTGATAGCCTCGTAGTAGACTAGCCAGTCGGCGCACGCGATTGCTCATATCCAGTGAATGTGGATAGAATATAAACGGATGTAGATTGCATTTATTTCTGGACAAAGCTTGCAGGTTCTACACGGCTGAACCTTGAAAATACCATGTGTCTGGCATTTCTTGTGTCACGGTATATTAAAAGGAAACCGGAGATGAAAAATGGGCCAATTTTTTTTTTCTCCCCCATTGATGGAACATCTCACTTATTATGAACCCTGTTTCATAATTATATGTTTTAATACTATTGTTATTATTAGCTGCTTTTTATTTACCGTGATATTTGTACATTGTCCATGAGTACCATGAAAGGTGCTTATGCATATTATGCTCTTGTTGTTGTTGTTGTTGTTATTATTTCCTGCTTCCATTCAAAAGGTGTAGCCTGTAATTATGCTCCGAGACCAAACATAGGAGTGGGTGGTGGTAATCAAATTAATTATGGGCTGCTGCCATTTTGCCCACTCTCTATAGGTGAGATAGGGAAAGAGTTGTTTTTCATAGGCAGAACTGAAAAGAAAAAAAACCCCCCAAACATCAGAATGGCTTCTCTAATTGTAACAGTGCCAGCGATGCAGCACCACAAAAAAAAAATCTGATACACCCTGGGACCTGCTTATTTTCAGCCACCCACACTCAAACAGGCTTTCACACGTCTTTAAGCGCTGCCAGTGCCAATAACACAAAGATTGGCTTGATCGATTGTGTCGCCGTGTCCCCAAAGGGCAGCACCAATTGGCATCACTTTGTTGAAATGGAGACATTGGTGGTCAAGTAGCCCCTGCTGTGCCCTAGCAGCCTGGCAGGGACATGACTATGACAGTTACACCATCGAAATGTTTCAGCTGAAATTGAACATCTTCCACAACCTTCCTGTTGGAAGGTCCATTTGTTCTTGACCTGCCTGGGTGGGTAGTCACGCGAGTTTGAATCCCACATCCGTGGCCAGGAGCCAAAGGAGCAAACTTGACCATGCTCTCTGGGTGGGAGGGGTGTCACACGCGACTCTATTAATCAGAGCGACACTATCCATGTATGATGAAGAGGACAGATAATACTTTTCTCTGTGCGTGTTATGTAATATGTTATTGTAGTTGAATGGATTGACGTAACATTGACATAGGTGCCGCTGTATCATAGCCTCAGCTCTTACCGTCTTTATGATGGGAAGCAGTCAAAGAAGGGATTCCATTACTGGCAGTGGGAGTTGTTTGAGCTCTGGCCTGCTCCCTAATGGAAAGATCCTTTTTAATCTTCGAGATGTACAAAAGGTACACGGGAGAGTATGTGAACATCATGGCTAAATTGCTAATAACTCCGAGGTCACCAAGAATCTCAGAGTCCGGCTTCGACGAGAACTATTTCATAAAGAGATGCAAGCTGAAAATCTCTCCTCCGACTGCAGCTTTACTCAAGGAAAGTGTTGATTGCAACTTGCATAAGCATCATCAGACATGATATCAAAGTGTCCTTCTTAAAATCTCTCAACTTGAGAGCGATTTTCACACGAGCACTAAATGAAAGGCACGAGCAGCTGTTCTCACGAAATGAAGTGTTTTTAACACGAGTTTAACTGCTACTATCTTATGTACCCAGTCCAGATTGGCGTTCTCTCTCAACTCTTTTTTTTTTTCTCGCTCAACTCTTCTCTCTCGCTCAAGTCTCCTCTCTCTCTCGCTCAACACTCGCGCAAGTCTCCTCTCTCTTTTGCTCAACTCTCCTCTCTCTCTCGCTCAATGTTCTCTCTCTTGCGTGTGCCCGCTCAACTCTCTCTCTCTCGTGCTCAACTCTTCTCTCCCCCCAACTGTCCTCTCTCTCTCTCTCTCTCTCTCTCACACACACACACACACACTCTTCCAGCTCTCCTCTCTCACTCAACTCTCCTTTCTCTCTCAACTTTCCTCTCTCTCGCTCAACACTCTCGCTCGCTCAACTCTCCTCTCTCGCTCGCTCAACTCTCCTCTCTCTCTCTCTCTCGCTTGCTTAGCTCTTCTCTCCCCCATCTGTCCTCTCTCTATCAGCTCTCATCTATCTCTCTCCTCTCTCTCTTGCTCAACGCTCTCTCTCGCGCATGTGCCCGCTCAACTCTCTCTCTCTCTCTCTCGCTCAACTCTTCTCCCTCCCAACTGTCCTCTCTCTCTTTCTCTCTCTCTCTCTCTCTCTCTCACACTCACACACACTCGCGCACACACTCAGCTCTCCTCTCTCTCACACGCTCCCCCTCTCTCCATCTCTCAGGGCATTAGGTACTAATTACCAATGTGAATGATGTTGAGCTGCTCCAAGAGTCTTAAAAATCTCAGTGCCAGTCTACCCAGAGACAGAATCTCACACAGGTATAGAGCAAAACATAATGGATCTCTTTTACTGGGCTCAAAAATATCTCTGCTGTTGTGTGTTCGTGTTCGGCGCGGCTTGTCTGCGGCTGCTATCTGTTGAACTGGAACTCTGACTAACTCCATTTCCAGCACATATTGAAAAGCTTTGAGATGATGGCTGGAATGACAAAGCTAGCAAAATTTGGGATTACTGTCTGGGCTTTTTATGCCTCCTTTAACCTCTTATGTTTCTAAGCATATATTAAATATTATAATGATGCATCTGCAGTTGGGCTGTGTATCTGCTTCACTCAGCACGATCATGTACCACCGATTGGGGAGGGAGTGGGTGGAAACCAATCGATGCTTTGATGCATTGCGATTCTTTTTTGAACAGTTCTGCATGATTTCATGGATTTGGTATGCAAGGTTATATTGCCACAAGTCTCAAACCTGGTACGGTTGGTATGTCAATAAATGTATCCAATAACCTCCTACTTTAACAGAGGCAGTCTCTCTGACATGACCAACATCAGAACTTTTCCTGAAGCTCACTGGCAAACTTGCAAGATGATCTTGTTTACTCACCACTCAGTGATTCACCAATGAGCTTTTTTCATTGAAGTGACTATTTGTTGCTTCATTGCATTGTAGTGTTTAAAAGTTTTCATACGGACCTATATCCACACACAAGTGCTGAGTTTCCAACTTTAAAGATTCTGAAGCTTGTGGCCTGAAAAGTGTACAAAAGATACCAGGTGCTCTGTAACCTGTGGGCGGAGCGTCTGAAACTGAGTACATCTTTAAAAAAAAAAAAAAAGAACGGAGAAGGAAAAGGTTGTCATACTTGTATCGTGAACATGATTATTTTAAATTAGTTTCTTTAATTTACCTAAAATAATGTCTGATATTTTGTTAGATTTTAGCCTTAGTACGTACGTGAACCAGGAGGATACATTCTTCATATTTCATCTTTCTTGGCACAGTAGAAATTTATAGTTCAGCTCAATCCCAAACTTTCTGTAAACCGTAATATTAAATACACACTATATAGGGTAGATCATAATGGTATTGGAGAACTAATTGAAATTCATTCATAGAAAAGTGTGACTTGGGTCCGTCTGATTGGAAATGAATGAATTAAATGTAGCCTGAAACCATTTTTCGGGCACATACTTGATACACTATATTGCCAAAAGTATTCGCTCACCTGCCTTGACTCACATATGAGCTTAAGTGACATCCCATTCCTAAT
>JAOANJ010000021.1:14387492-14399649 GCA_026413345.1 Ariopsis seemanni
TGCCATAATGTTTCATGAAAAGTGATCGAAATTGTGTCATAAAAGTCATAAAATAGCAGCTTTTTCCATAACTTTGACCTCCTGGTGCCACCATTAAACTTTTGAATTTTGTCAAAAATATTTCACCCAGTGAGTTTTCTTACCAAAAGGAACATAAAAACAAAAATACATCATGATCGGAGGAACTTTTAATTTTTAGGGGGCAACTGATGCATCCTAATAAACAGTATTGTGATAGTGCTCTCTAAACCCTGCAATTCTATGACAGCAAACGTATGTTAATGCATTTTATGTCACAAAAATGAATTCCATTACTAACACCATCCCAGAACACTTTAATAAGGTCTGTAGTAAATGCTGCTCTCAGTTGGATTCCACTCTGTACATGTGGACAGAGCTGCTCTAACAGTTTCTCTTCCTCTAGGCCACTATGGGGTCTCCATATGCACAGGCTTTCTCAATGGCAAGATTGTACCAGTTCCCTTTACCCTCTTTATATGCGCTGGTGACTATCCGGGCCCAGCCTGCCTCACCCTGTGGACAAAAGTACAAATTACAGCGAATATATCAAGCTCATATTAAAACCATTAACATTTTTCATTACACTGTGTGATGCTAGATAAACTAGTCTGAGTTGCTTCGTTTCCTTTTCTGACGTTAAGCTTTTACTGGAGTTTTAAGCTTATGATGTTTTGCTGGACTAGGTTACAATACTGACCCAGAGCACAGGATTAGGAAATAAAACCAGCAATAAAAACAAGGGTCTTTATGATTGTTTTTTTTTTTTGTTTTGTAATATACATGACCCAGTTCATATACATAGAGGATATTACACCGTGGCGTTAAGATATTAAATTTATCTTCAAGTGATGAATGGATATATATTTTTCAACACAAGATACGCTTCATATCTTTGCACCACTGTGTAACGTTCTTTATATTATATAGACACATCCACAAAAAAAAGTTAAAAGAATTTTAATTTTGAACTGGTTCGCCATTTTGACAACGCACGTCTAGTCAGTGTGAAAACAATGGGAGTGACGTCAGCTGAGTGCAATATTGGAAATTATTATCCATACAGGACACTTTATCGACTGAATAAAAACATGTATTCTATTCGATAGCAGGTTTCATTCATTTGGTTTAATAGCATGCAATATCGTTATATCACTTATCCTACATGTATTACGTCACTCTACCCAATGGAGAATGAGCGTTGAATATGGTTTACGATATTGCATGGTTGTCAAGGCAACACAATGTCACACATCGGACTGCGAATATCCAATGAGAAGCTTTTCTGCTGCGCATGCGCACAACCATTTCTGTGTTTGCCGGGAAAGAGGAAGACGCATTGAACACCTGAAAGGCAACCAAAACTTCATTAGATATTCTTCACGCATATTTACAAGAAAAAAACAGACCAACGGACATTGAAAAGCTGGAAAAGAGTGTGTATGTCAGTGGCGAACCGTTACTATTAGAGCTGGGACTTGAGCTCAGCCAAAACTTACCCAGATACCAAAAAAGCAACAGGGCAAAGGATTTTGTAAGGGATTAGCAGCAGGCTGCCAGATCACTCCGTTGTGTGTAGTTGTCAATGTTGATTTTAAAAGTAACTAAGTAAATTACACAGGGTAATGAATACTTAAGTATGAGTGAAAAATACTGTAGCAAGTGTGCGTGGAAAAAGAGTCTGGAGCCAGAAATCTTAGTTTCTCGGTTGTTAGCTTGTGCTATACTAGCTTGACCACTTTATTAGCATTCACTAACACTACTGATGAACGCTACACAGGCTGGAAGGTGACTTCACTGCTGCACTGATGGCGCCGACTTGCAGTTAAGCTCGCGTTGGCCTTCGAGAAGGCCTATAGCGATATATTTTTGGTCCCTCCCACTATAAATCGAATTCTGATTGGTTAATTCATCTGTCATTTCCTACATAAACATACACTGCCATGGCCTTCTGTCCCAGCAATGAAGTCCTAACCAATGAGTGAGCCAGCTCTAAACTCTTCTCAGCCAAGAGACAAACAAATCCCATTCCATAACTCAATTTTCATGTCTTCAGGACAGTAACCTTTCTGAAGCAAATCTGATAGAAAATGAGGCCAAATTACAATTAGGAGAATAATGAAATTGGAGAACAAAAGTTAAACAACATTTGAAATGCTGATATCTGGCCCTCTCTGAAGGCCTAGAAGGCCCTGACGACACCAACGAACTGCATCTATGAGAAGTCATTAAAAATTTTGTATAGACTAAAGTGCGTTGGTGGCAAGTCCAGGGTCCCAGTTCCATCCTGAATTGCATGGAGTCTCATTCTCCATGCGGGTTTCCCCTCAGGGTTCTGGTTTCATCGCACCTCCAACACATAGCAAGTACACTTCTCTTCATTCATTGCATTCTCAAAAAGAGGAAATTAAAGAAGTGAAAGTGAGCTGCACCCACAGATCATCCCAGACTATTTACTTAATATATTGAAAAATTAGCCTGTACGTTGTACCAGTGGTACCCCCCCCACTGAGACTCAGTTTAAATAACCTGCTCAAAACAGAAGACATTCCACTACATGAAGTAGTTGCCTTTGAGTTTCCATTTCTCCTCTTGTGCACTGAACACCAATCAGAAGCCACGGTCCTTCCAGTGACCGCTGCTGATTCAGAACACTCAAACTGGTGCTTTAGCACTTTAAAAAAAAAAAAAACCCATCCCAAGAGGCAGTTGGTTTAGTGCAAGACTGCTCGCAATACAGCAGAGGGCTCGAACCAACAGGATCACATGATCCTCACATTAGTGCTGAAGTGTGACAAGTCCGGCCCAGATGATAGTTAACCCTTAGCGATGGATTAAAATTCTAAAGACTAAATGCAAATTTGACAAACAAAAATCATACAAATACTTGAAATTTGTTTAATTGTTCTGGGAGCCATGTGAAACATCCAAACTGACATTTTCTCTTCAGACCTCAAGCAATGGTATTAGCCATGTTTAGCTTCTAAATCTAGGTAAACAAATTAAGTCATAACTAATCCGTATGAAAGCTGGTTGTCCAGCATACACGTTGCATGCTAGTCTTTGTACTAGCATCTTTGCTAGTCTAACTGTATTAACTACACCCAATCACCAACGATCTGTACATCCTAAATCAGACACATTTAACAAATTTGGACAGGACAACACCATCACTACAAGTTTTACATTCCTGTGCATCAAACAGTAAAGAGGAACCCATTGCAACTAGGAACGAAAGTTGAGTGGGAAGCTTAAACCTCAGACCACAAGACTGATCCATGCAATTATTTGAGCCAACTGTGGCTGTGTCGCTTTACGTTTATTTGCTTACACAGGACAAGATCTCCATTCATCCCTCAGCACTGTTGCTGAAAAAAAAAAAGTCACAGCTCCATCACGCATGTACTATATGAACGGACTACATTTGTTCCTGTGGTCACATGATCCAGCTCTAGGGGCCACTGCGGCACAAAGACGTGCTCTATGTGAAAAATGCTGCCTTTAAATAGCACTCATGATTAAAGCACAGGCTGCTGTGTACACGAAACGCTCCGTGTTTGTCGTGAGAACACTACTACTAAGCAGTGGCATCTAGAAGCCGCCAAGGCTAACGTTAATTTCACAAGCCGACATGGGGGTAATGCAGAGGTATAATCAAAAGACGAGGCTTTTGGGAAGATCAATATCGCTCAGCTGTATAAAATTAAAGAAGAGTTAGTTTTGGAATTCAGTTATCAACTGAACAATACTTCCATGGTACATGATAAACCTAACTGCATTTGAAGGCACCAATAAACCACCTTCAAAGCTAAACAGCAATTTGCTTTACGATCATGGTTTGTTTTAGGGGTATAGAGTTTTCTACAGCCTGTTTGTTTTTTTTAGTTGCAAGTTATGCTGTTCTAGCTCGAGTCCCAGCCCGCAATCCGCAAACATACACCCTTTTGAACCACCATACGACCAGCGCATACTAGTCACCCTTCTCTTGCTGTACATGTACTCCTGCTGCCTAATACATGATACCAGTTTCAGATCCTGGCACGTGCCAACTGCTGTGGTTCCTCTCCACAGATTCACCCTGATGCTCGACTTCAGCCCTTGGGACTCTCTGCTGCTGTGGAAGGTCCCACATGGATGCGCTAGAAAGCTGCATTTCCCTCAAACCAGTTTATACCCAAGTCTTACCCTTACCAAGTAGTAGATAATCTCACCTGGATAACGGACTTGCAAGTACAGAACTGCCAATTTTACTATAATGACAATCCGCATACCAAACGTCTTCCAACACGCAATACCGTCAACAGTATACTGTAGAGAGATCTCTAGTCACACTTCCTGGTAACCCTCAAAAGAGGATGCATTCTTGTCATGTCATCTCAGAGCTTCTGTGCCATTGCCTAAGACATGCTTGTTAAAGATGCACCTGGATTAGCGCACACTTAAATTGTCTTGAACGTGCTATACGACTGAAACATTGCCGAGTGGATGTTTAATAATAAAGCATGATGCAGATACACAATGCTTTCAAGCAGATCTAATACGTTGATGTACCTCATTCTCATCTTGTGAATGAAACCTGGTTTTTTTGGGACTAGGATTGAACATCCATAATTTGCAAAGAACCTTCAAAAATCCCAACCCTGTCCAATAACAAACAGTAAGGAATCAAAAGAAATTACATGTAATGGTACTCAGAAAAGTGCCCTCTTCTGGCGTTGCATGCAGAAACAAGGCCACGTTAAGATGTTTAGGCTTTATTCAGATAGATACGATTGAAGTTTGTGACCTGAACAGCACAACAACCTCTCCGGCTTGAAACTCAGTCACATATTAAAGAAACGCCACTAACAATTTGAATATTAATAGTTTGAGGTTAGCACATGCCCAAGATAATGAAATTGAAACTGAAATTGAGTTTAAACACTTCACTGTCACACTAGACTTTCCACTTTAACAGTTTCCTACATTACCAACACCTTTTGACTGCCAATAAGCTTGGACCTGTGCTTCATCTCTACTCAACGAGACCGATGTGGCAGCACTTTAGTGCTCCAATCCGTCCAGCTCATCTATACACTCTGCTCAAACAGGACAGCTTCTAGAAGCTTCAACTTTTACCACCATCAAGTTCATCAGATCACCAACTGGCCAAGCCTCTCGTGCAACTCAGCACAACTGCACTGTATAGCTGCAGTGCATTCTGGGATCGAGTTTGACATCTGTATCGCATTTGATCTCATTATAGAACACTGAACATTAGCGGAAAATGGAGAAAGAGGCTCTTGCTTTTGTTCTTAGATACCAACCATGAAATCTGACTTCTCCCTTACAACAGTGTTTCTCAACCACTGGACCATCACCCGTTAGTGGGCTCCAAATGGAATCCCCCCAAAAAAAAAAGTTCAAGCTAATTTTTACTCATCGTCCGGTACAATTGCTGGGTTGCATCCAACGTCACATCCGTCTCATTAAGCTATGGTCATACTACAGCACACGATGCTTTATCGATGAAACAGGTATTTTGGTGGTGATCTACATGCGGGCTAAAAGTTGTGGTCACACAGCATGCGAACACTTGACTGTCATGCCTTTGCATGCTCGAGTCTGGCACAGCTCAAGCATTTGCACACGCTCACGGAGCACATTGTGTGCATTCTTGGAACCCAGTCATGATGGGAAACACCTGATACTGATTTGAGCACAATCAGCAAATACGGACACTTTTCACAGAGGCAAAGGATCACGGTCATGTTTGTTTCCAGCCATGTTTACAACATCAAGTACTCTGCTTTATGATTCTGTTTTTGTAACCATCACACCTGCTAATAAAACATACTTCCTGCACTTCGATCCGTCTACCTTGTGTCCTGATCCCCAGATCTTTAACCCAGCCGGCCGGACATAAAAAGTTGTACGCCTCCAAGTTCTTCCAGGTTTTTAATCCATATAGAACCATGTCTGCAGCACCACGTAGTTTGAGATGTCAGAACTCAACAGATGGATCATTTTCCAACTTGCAGAAAAAAAAAAAAAAAAATCCTTCATTAGTGTGCAAGGATCTAATCCCATAGAGTGGTTTCTACATCCACTTCTTGGTTTTAATAACTTGCTTGTTTGCTGTACAAAAACATGGCAATAAGTTCTCATGTTAATTGAGCAGACTCCACTTTGGCTCGTTAATCCCTTTTGACTGAGAAAGCCTTGCATGCATGGCTTTATGTTGGCTTCTGGCACATCCACACAGTTTTAAATACAATACCTACAATTAAAAAACAGTTTGCCTTTATTGCATTTATTTAATTTCTGGGCTCCCATCTGTAATAAGGAGTGGCACCGCATCCCATTAATACATTTTGCAATAGATTATTAGCTTCTAATAGAATAGATACCCAAAATAATTGGGAAATCTTTTTTTTAATGGGCCCCAACTTGTAACAAGTATGAACAGATGGGCCTCAAAACAGAAAAAAAGGTTGAGAACCCCTGTCTTACAGTACCAGTCAGAAGTTTGGTTAGTTATTAATTTAAAAAAAGTCACTACATGTCTTAAAATAATAATCAATTCTCTTTACTTAGTTGAACGGTTCTGACCTGTGGATTACTATTGTGGAATAAGGCTATTTACTGTTTGAGCCCAAACACTAAGAAAGCAGGAAATTAGTCCACTAATTAACTTGAGGCACCTGTTAATTGAAAAGCATTCCAGGTGACCACCTCATGAAGCTGGTTAAGATAATGCCGAGTGTGCAAAGCATCAAGGTAAACGCTGGCTACTTTGAAGACTCTAAAATAGGAAATATTTAACGCTTTCCCACGTTATTTCACATTTCTGATGTTTTCAGCATTGTTCTACAGTGTAGGAAAGTCAAGATACAGAAAAACCAATGAATGAACAGCCAAAATTTGACTAGTACCTTAAAGGAGACGTGCAGAGCCATGGCCTCACTTTCGTTTACAAGTGCCTTGAGACCTCAAGAACGGCACAGGAATAGTTTTAAGCGCCAACAATAAATCTAATATTAGTAATTTTTACAGTTAAAGTGATTCATATAGGTAGCAGTCTGAGTGAAGGACACCTATAACATCAGAGCAGGAAACGCATCAGACTCATCACCATTTCTGCTATACTAAAACACAGCTGACTGCAACTCTGATCCTCCATTTTGAGCCAATTTATCACCATGCCACGTAGATATGTTGCTGGCAAGTGCAGCAATATGACAGAAGGTGGATTTATGTTGCATTCATGGCCCAAGAACATTAAACTGCAAAGACTTGGGCACTTTTTGCAAGAAGTTCACAGGCACATTGGGCACCTATGAATGGGCTCTCCTCTGCACATTTTCTGAAGACTTGTACGAGACCTCTAATCTGTTGGAGCATTGGCTACAAGCCTGTACTGAAAGAGGGTGTAGTACCAACAATGAAATAAAACTACAAGAAAAGGAAAGCAAGTTCAGTTGAACCAGTTCTCAGGGAGTGAAAGCTGAGGGTTGTTGCTAAAACCCGGGATAGAACGGGACAAGATTTCCCCGTGGTTGTCGCTAAAACCGGTGACATCCCATCCCAGGTTTTAGTAATTGCCTGAGCCGAGCAGTAATGGCAGAGTACTCAGTAAGGAGAAAGTGGAGAATGAATGGAGCAGCCGTCTGATTTCTCCACTGGATATTGCTGCCATCTCGCCCTTACGTGGAAGAAGCAAATGAAAAGAAAACTGAATGAACAACAAAGTCAGATTGTTTCAAAAGTGACCGGCCTTCAAGAAGCGAGAGCACAGACGGGCAAGGTTTACCTGCATTTAGATGAATACATGTAACTTGTGTGTTTAAGTTACTAGTACAAGATGTAATTTGCTTCAGCATGTGATTTCAGATCATCTGATTAATTAGCCTTTTATGTTTTATCAGTGAAAATTGCATGCATGTTGCATAAGTTAACACCTATCCTGTTTTAATGAGAGTCAACCCACAATCAATGAAGTCAAATCAGTCTTAGTTGAGCAAGTTAGTAATGGGATTTCTTACTTTCACCATAAATTATATGACTTGGTCTATAGCTGTAAAAGCTGTGACATCACGCACCAAGGGCTGGCTGGCTCAGCACAGCAGCTCAAATGCTAACTTTGTGGGTGATTAACTCTTTATTCCCATTTACGCAACATACAAGTCAAGGATGGAGATACTATCCACTTGAATTAATTAAAAAAATAAAAAAAAAGTTGATTACCTATTAAACCTAGAGTAGACACATGAATGCACACTGCCTGACTACTGCTGGAGGATATGAGAGCATATCAGGGAGAGTTGCACAGTGCATCCTTGGCATAACCAACCCTCGTGTCTCATTCACATGTAATGAAAACACCCAACATTATCATAATGAACTCAACAGTTATTGTAAAATACTCACTAGCTTTAGCTAAGTGTGTAACCTTGTGGGGGAAAAAATAATAATAATAATCCACAAACCAACAGGTAGACCATCTAAAATCACCTCATTCAGACCCAGTGAAGTGACTGGACAGGTTTTAAACAGCCCTGACTGCCACAGATGACAATTTCTTTTTCCTATTATACCTTGCTGTCAGGATTTAAAGATAAATTTCAAGAAATGATCAGCTGCACCTGTAATAAACTGCCCACCCTGGCTTTAAACACCACTGTAACACCTGAACAAATGTCCTTCTGTGAGCTAGGAACAACACACACACACAGGAATAAAAAACAAACAAATTAGGACCAAAAACATTTAGAATGGTGTTTAAAATCGTACTAAAAAGTGTTTAAATATCATCAGTGGCTCAGAAAAGTGGCAAATTGCCCCCCTGTGTTACCCCTAAAGCCACGCCCAGGGGCAGAAGCTGCAACTAGAGATAAATTAGCAGCGTCCTGTAAAACATGGCTGGTTCATATGATTAAAACAAAACTGGCTGCATTTTCCTGGTGTGTGTGTGTGTGTGTGTGAGAGAGAGAGAGAGCGCGCAGCCCTGCTAGCTAGCTAATGCTAAAGTATCACCGCTATCAAAAGAGATTTAAACAAAATGCAGAGCTAGCACTTTTTAAAAGGGAAAAAAAAAAGTCTCATCTCTGCAACCAAGCTGCTCGTTTGCTTCTTTAAATAAGCAAAACATTGCATTTAGCATGTTTAGCTAGCTCCATGCGCGGCTGTGACGGCTAGCCCAGCCTCAGAACACGCAAACTACTACTGCAGCCGGGAGCTGAAACCTTAAACCCCGCACGGAGCTGCTGTCTGGGTTTAGTGCGGTTTAGTCAGTCAGTCGCAACCTTGTGTTCTTGTTGTGGTTGAGAGGAGGGCGGAACCCCGTCAAACAGGCCGAGTAGGCCTCACACAAACACCCTGCTCATCCCGACTCACCTCAGCGCTGTGCTTTCCACTCTCACCCGGGTCTGCACAGCTCCTTCGACGACAGAAACAAAACCATGAAACAAAAACTAAGCGCAACCGGCCGCTCTGAGGAGCCGCTCTCTAATCAGCCATCGCTCAACTCTCTTTAACTGCTGCGGAGTGTGGCACGTGACGTCATCACGCACCACGTCAAGACGTCCTCCGAAGTGTAATCGACGTCAGGACGTACGCGCGCGACTTACGTTGTAAACAAACGAGCGTGGCGGTGTGTCGGTCCTGATCGTGCGATTTCGGCTCTGTTCAGTGAGCTCGGCTCAGCACGCCGACTCCTTTAAGTTCGTTTCCCCCGACACCAGCAAAACTTGTTGATCTTTGACTATCAGTCGTAAATCTCGCTGTGATCAAAAAACAGTACGAGAGATAAATAAGGTGTTAGAGGTTTGCATTAACTAATATAGCACCAATCGCTGTTATTAATACCGCATTAATTAATATAATTACAGTTGCACGGCTTCTATAAACAGATATGAATTTTCAGTGTCGCAGGATCTATTTTTGTTCCCATTTCTTGACGGTTCATAAACGCGAGTCGGTTCTCAGCGGAAGAGTCGACTCAAAGAGCCACCTCACGTTTCTTAATGTTTCAGAAATGCGAGTCGGTTCCCAGTGAAAGAGCCGAGTCAAAGAGTCGACTCGCATTTCTTAACGTTTCAGAAATGCGAGTCGGTTCCCAGCGGAAGGGCCGAGTCAAAGAGTCGACTCATTTCTTAAGGTTTCAGAAATGCGAGTCGGTTCCCAGTGGAAGAGCCGAGTCAAAGAGTCGACTCACATTTCTAAAAGTTTCAGAAACGCAAGTCGACTCCCAGCAGAAGTGCCGAGTCAAAGAGTCGACTCGCATTTAACATCTCAGAAATGAGAGTCAGTTCCCAGTGGAAGAGCTGAGTCAAAGAGTCGACTCGCATTTCTTAACATCTCAGAAATGCGAGTCGGTTCCCAGCAGAAGGGCCCAAAGAGTCGACTCGCATTTCTTAACATCTCAGAAATGAGAGTCAGTTCCCAGCAGAAGTGCCGAGTCAAAGAGTCGACTCGAATTTAACATCTCAGAAATGAGAGTCAGTTCCCAGTGGAAGAGCTGAGTCAAAGAGTCGACTCGCATTTCTTAACGTTTCAGAAACGCGAGTCGGTTCCCAGGAGAAGAGCCGAGTCAAAGAGTCGACTCGCATTTCTTCACATCTCAGTAGTGCGAGTCGGTTCCCAGGGGAAGACCCGAGTCAAAGAGTCGACTCGCATTTCTTAATGTTTTAGAAATGCGAGTCGATTCAGATCGGAAGAGCCGAGTCAAAGAGTCAACTCGTTCGTTCGTGAATGACACGTCACTGGAAAAAAAGAAGCAAGCCTTCAAAAATCTGATTTAATTCCGACTCCATCTGACATAAGAGTCTGGACTGAACTGATTTCCTTTCCAATTATTTTGAAACACGCATTCTCGGCTCTTATTTCAAGCAGATCCAGGATTTCTCTCCTACATTTGCCTTTTTGCAGGTTAATTTTAGAGGATAAATTGTCGAAGTACCTGAGCTTTGATTTCGTCTAATCTGAAACAGTAAACTCCGGAGTTCGGTGAATCCCAGCCGGTACTTTCTGTCATGGAGCCCGGTTTGTTGCAGTTGTGAAATATTTTATTTATACCGCCCTCTAGTGGCCAAAGTTATGACAACACAAAATCTCGAACAGACCTCATGATTCTTCCAAAGATGAATCTGAAAATGATCACTCAGCAAATATTAAGCACATTATTCAGACGTGCAGCACCGGAATATTTTATTTATGTATTTATTTTTGCTCAATAAATACAAGTATCTATTTATTTTAGCTGTTAAAGTCATGAGAGCTTTTGATTTCTGAACTTTCTACCCACAAGAGCCAAACCAGGGGTGGGTTTCCCAAAAGCATCGCAGCATTAGAGATCATCGTTAAATGGTAGAGCGAGCAGCACAATAAACACTCTCTCTCTCTCTCTCTCTCTCTCTCTCTCCTAGTTAAGATGCTCTTAGCATTAAGAGGCTTTTGGGAACCCCACCGCAGTTCCAAAGTGGGCTAAAATGTAGAATTGAAAATTCGCATCAGCACTTTTTCTTAATTTATTAAAATCGTACACATCCCATCATATGTTGTGTGTGAATGTCATATTTGATAGCTTCTGTATTACATATACACTAACTGCCTGGAATTCAGCATTTTGACAGTGCACTAAGGGAAGAGCTCATTCAAAAGAAAAGAAAAGAAAAGTAACGCTAAACTTAAGCTACAACCCCAAATCAGAAAAAGTTGGGATGGTATGGAAAATGCAAATTAAAAAAAAGAAAGAAAAAACAGTGATTTCTAAATTTACTTTAACTTGTATTTCATTGTAGACAGGATGAACCCAAGATATTTCATGTTTTGTCTGGTCAACTTCATTTCATTTGTTTATATATCGATTCCTGTGTGTCAGACCTGTAACGCTTTCTGAAAAAAAGGTGGGACGAGGGCAATTTAAGGCTGATAATGAGGTAAAGCAATTAAATAATGATGTGATTTGAAACAGATCAGTGTCATCATGATTTGGTGCAAAATCAGTATCCAGGCACGGCCTAGTCTTCGAGGAGTGAAGACGGGTTGAGGATCTCTAGTTTATCAACAAATGTGTGAGAAACTTCTCATCTCATCATCTCTAGCCGCTTTATCCTGTTCTACAGGGTCGCAGGCAAGCTGGAGCCTATCCCAGCTGACT